>MU228020.1:2509727-2530153 GCA_018584345.1 Thuja plicata
TATATATATACAATATTTCAGAAAAAATATATACAATTTTTTCAAAATCAGTCTACCATTCTATAGAATCGTTCTTGTAGATGACCCAAAATTAATCAAGTGAACCTTCTAGATCAAATCTAACCCTTATTGTGTCAAGTATTGTTTTGTGGTTAGATTCATGAAATTTTCATAAATTTTGGTTAAGAGGTCTACCATGATACTTAATCAATTAAATATTTGTTGCAACAACAAGGTTAGAGTAATGAAGAATATGTCTATGTGTCTCAAAATCCTCAAACAACCACACATTAGATTTTTTAATAGGGTACCTTCTAATCCATATCCCTGTCACAATAAAAAATCCTATTTGTACTCAATAGCCTCTCCATAAATGATTATGGTTGTCAATTTTTTTGGCCTCACTACAACAACAGAAAACGTAATTTGTTTCGTCTTCATTGTTCTCGTCTGCAACAGCTGCATACACATGGCCTACATTTTATAGAAGGATAAGTTAATACCAAAATCAATATAAAGTTTACTATAATGAGTTAACAATTAGATTTACCTAAGTAATAAATTGAGAAATTACCTATTTCAACTAGGTCATATACATGGTCAAAATCCATTGATGTTTCCATCTGGTTCAATTGTACTTCTCTAGGAACTTGATATGTATAAAGGGGTTGAAAAGGTATACAATACCATTTGTCAACCCACTCTTTTGATTCACATTCTTCCTACAAAAAATTTATACATAAAGAGAAAAAAAATGCAATCTGTCTAGTATAAATATCTATTGACATTGCATTTACAATTCTAAATGAGTGAATGACACTTGATCCTGTAAGAGTACAACAATCTAGATAGTTTTCAATGTTAGATTCATGTATCAACCAAAAGTATCTATATACCATAAAATTATTTGCATTAGTTAGTCCCATCATAGAGTTACATCATTGCACAATCCTTTCTGCATCTATTAACACAACGCTACCTTCATACTTCAATTTCTTTAGTACGTGATGTTGAACCAATTTCTTGATATGAATCAAATATATTTTTCACAATAGCTCTTTCACTATTATTTTCAAATGTTCTGTTAGCATTGTATATTGAAAATTTTCAAATTTCAAACATTGGCCTTGTTCCCGCGTATTCTTGTTCAAAATCTATGTCTTTTTATGTGAAAAGGGTTCAAAATTGGTTAATCTTTCAGTTTGTCTAGTTTTAAGCTTAATCACGAAGTTGCACTATTCATTTTGAGTGGTCTTTTGAGTCCGCAAGTGACCGAGTCATTATTTGATTTGTTATCGTGCAATCGCGGTATGTATAAGAAGTCAAGTCTTTTATCAGCGACTGCATGATGTTGTGAGGTTTGTTGTTTATCACTCAATCACAGAGGTCTTAAGTTGTCATTTTTGGGCATAGTGAGTAAGCGAATGGTTAGTTTTAGCACATCGCATAGTCATGGTTGTTTTATGTCATGAGATTTTAGGTCCACGACTGAGTGAGAATTATGAAGTCAAGAAGGTCGTTCACTTGCTGAAGGTTTTGGTTCATGTATTTTTCTGCGTGAGTGTGCGAGGAAGTCAAGTTTTAAAATATCGTTCGCTCGCTGAGGTTTTGACTAATGTGTTTTTTGTTGTGCAAGTAGGCAATGCAGTATATTTAATGATTAAGTGGTTCTTATCACTCAGTCGTGCTAGAAGATTTCAAGGTTCTGAAATGAGTGAGTGCGCGACTAAAAGATCAGGTTTGTTACCATTCACTCGCCGGTGATTTTTTGTCTAAGTTTTTTATCTTGCGAGTGCGCGATGAGGGAAAAAGGAAAGTTGTCGCTCAGTCGCTAATAAATAAGGTCAAGTCAAAAAGGGTCAGTGAGTACATGACTGATGAACTATGAATGATTTTTGAAGTGTGAGTAAGTGACGTGTTAAAATATGCTATAAGAAATAGATCATCGCTCACTCGCAAAGGTAAAAGAGCAAATCAAAAGGGCACGGCGAGTGTGCGAGAGGAAATGATTCATGATTGGTTCTAATCATCACTCACTCACTCATATTCAAACATGATGAGCTATAGGTTAGCGATTGCACAATGAAGGAAATAGGCAAGTTGTCGCTCAGTCGCTAATGAACAAAGTCAAGTCAAAAAGGGTCAAGGACTACGCGACTGATGAACTATGAGGGATTTTTGAGTGCGAGTAAGCGACGGGTTAAAAGATGTTGTAAGAAATGGATCATCACTCACTCCCAAAGATAAAACAAAAGACAAAAAGGGCACAGCGAGTGTGCAAGAGGAAATTATTCATGATTGGTTCCAATCATCGCTTACTCACTCATATTCAAACATGATGAGCTAGAGGTGAGCAAGTGCGTGACCAAGGAAAACTTGAGAAATAGATTTGTAATCACTCACTTGCACGGATTTGAAGAAAGTGAAATTTTAAGTAGTGAGTCTGTGACTGATAAAAGGAAGTATGCTACCACTCACTCACACAGGTGTAAATGTAACTAATAAAGGGATAGTTAGTATGTGACTAGTAAATGATCAAGCTACTATTTAGGTCATCCAAATTTAGAACAACCTGGTTGATCATTTGTGATTGATTATGATCCAAGAGGATGAAGAGTAACACTTGTTGAAGAAGTAGAGGACCATGATTTACTTGAAGATGTAGAAGTCCCACCAGAAGAAATAGATGACCAAGATGGTGATGATGAAAATTTTATTGTCAATTCAATGCATATGACCAAGATGAAGATCATGATGAGTTTAGTGAAGTGTCTGAAGGAAATGAGCAACCAAATGGGTAGAAAGTCCATGAAGATGATGACTTTATTGATTTTTATTTACCTTTAGTTGAAGTGATGAAGACCATGAAAACAATAGTATTAATTTATTTGTGGATTTAGGGCCCATTAATGATGGGGTATTTATGCCATCAAATGAGGACATTTCATATGAGTATGACATTGTCTGATCACGATGTTCACTTTAAGATGGTTGTAAGGATTTAATACAATATTATTAACTATTTATCAATATTGAATTTTTATTATTACACAAAATGCAATAAACATTTAGTAATTTGAATGTTTTGTTAGTGGATATTTGTAATGTGAATGCATATACCATAATTTTGTTTTTCAATTGGATAATTTTTGGTTTCATTTATTTATTTTTTACTTCTTTAAGATTTTATTTTTTAGACACTTTTCTATTTGGTGGAAGTACATGATTACCACACCCAATTCCTTAATTGAAATTTTGAGAAACTTTACACAACCAAAACCTAGGAACTTTATGCAATCTACACCTCCTCAAGAGAAACATAATACCATAAAATTAAAAAAATTGCATGCTGAGTATCGTATATGCTTTTCAATATATTGAAGTATAATTAAATTTGTGTATGTTATTGTTCGTGTGGCAGTGAATTTGAATTGTGTTACTAAAATTTCTTGCATATGTTCTCTAATAAATAATTTTCTTATTTTATTGTCATTATGTACTTTTTAAGAATGTGGCCAAGGGTGCTACTAATTCTTCTATTGGGGATCGGTTGATTTTAAATGCTTTAGTTGAAATGTTAAAAAATGGACAAGGGAAATAGATAACTATGATGGTCTATGAGGTAAGCTTGAAAATTATTTTTTATAATTTCAATTATCTTATGTTACCTATTATATAATGTTGATTTGTGTCTGTGGAATGCAGGCCATCTCTAAAGTCATTCTGGGCCCTATCACATCTATTAGTACATATAGTATTATGCCAGTGGTAAAATTTGATCAAGGTTATTGCGCATTTAATAACCTTATTTCATTTTATGTATTTAATATTTGTGTTTTTTCTACACGAGGTATTTTTTAAAGTAACTCAATTGAGGATGCATTTCGTTGATATGCAAGAAATGACTATGCCATCCAATAAAACTAGTGTTATGCCAAAGGTAAGATCCAATCATATATTTTTGTAAGCTTGATTATATTATTTTCACTTATTATACCATCTAAATATTTATATCTATACTTGTAGAAAATTTAAAGCACGACTCCAACAAGCATACAATCTATTGGTATAGAGGCTCATGGTATGCCCTTTATGTCTAGAAAAAAACACATATCACAACAGTGGATTCAAGTGAAAAATCCCATAGCATTCCCTCTACATCAAACACTGATGTTCCTAACATTAATGTTGAATTGGAAATGCATGCCCCTATTGGGAGCACATCGAATATGGGTTTAGTTAGAATTCTCCCACCAACATCAGAACAAGTTTCCTTGAGGAGTAATATAGATTAACAATCAAGAATGCTTAGGCTCCTTCTAGATACTCCTAAAAATGTTCAAATCAGACAAGAAATGATTAAAAAAATTCAGCTATGGGAAAGCGCATTGTTGGAGACTTCAAGGCCTACCTCAAATGAACAAGTTAAATTACCTAGAGATATTATAGTATTATTCTAGTTCTTGTCTAGTTCATATATTTTGTTAGCATTATAGATTTTAATTTTTAGAATTTTAGAATTTTTAGAATTTGAAAGTAGTGGTTCGAACATCATGGATCACAACTTTTTAAATGTAATCATAACTATCTTATTCACTATTTAAACATGAAACTCACTATTTTCATGTCACATTAGATATCACTATCACTAGTTGTCTTTATATCATTGTTTATATTATTTTTTAACTTTCCTTGCATCATTTTCCATTCATTATCTATCTTGACATTGTACAACTATATTATTTTCTTTAATCTCTATCGTTTATATGATATAGTATAATATTTCACGTGTTTTGATGATTTCTATATTTTCTCTTTCACTGCTCTATGAATAGTGTCTTTACCCTTGTCGTTTATTTGAGAGTAGTTTCATATTTTGGTTGGATTTTAAACGATTACATAATTGTATTGTAAATACAAGAAATAAATGACCAAGTGACTAATGTGCCTGTAAAGACATTTACCTCAACCTCCAAGACAACAACAACATCTTTAGTAACTACAAAAGGAGTGCAAGAAGTAACGATCTTGCTCACCTCGTAAAGAATTATTACAATGTGCACATAATTTTATCATGTGGACTTCCAGTACATGAACCATTATTATAATATAAAGTGGAGCAATATATCCTTTTATTACAATATAAATTGAAGCAATATATAAACTAATGTAATCCTTTTGTTTGATGGGTAAAAATGATCATTTTTGAAGGATTTATATTATTATGTGGGGAGTTGGACCATCTATGGAGGTCTTGTACTCTTTTCCCTAATCTTGAATGACTCTAATGGGGTGTTAGAAATATATTTGTTATGAATTTACTTATTGTGACTGTCCTAATAAGGCAACTTAGTGTTCTTGAAGTTTCCATAAAAATGGTGATTTACATGGTCAATTTAAAAGGTATTCCAGTTTCCTTGGGGTTTAATATTGATACTTGTTTATAAATTATGGATAATTTATACTCTTATTTAGGGATTCTATTGTTATAGAGTTTAGAGTGCTAAAATATTTTAAATGGTGTAAAATAGTTGCTAGCCAAAAGAATATTTTAATTGGTGTAAAATAGTTGCTAGCCAAAAGAGGTATCCCATTTAAATCTAGAGTATTCTTCCCAAATGATCATTGTATGAAAGTTTAGGTTTTTTACGGGGATTCAAATAGTTCTAGAGAAACTATAGATAAATTTAGTAGCATCGAAAGGTAAATATATCTTGCTTGCTAGAAGGATCGCTCTCATTAAGGCCTAATTGACTACTATCCTAGTTTATGACAATGTTATCTTTTATGTTACAAGAAAGGTGGGTAACATGTTTGAGGCTACATAAGGAACTTTCTTGGGTGTAAATTCTATATTTGTATGGAGAATATAAGAAGAAAAAGATAGATTGTGGGGTCATTGTTTGTAGTTTACATTTGAAGAGTGGGGTGAAAAGCATGCACTTTCTTATATCTTGTTGTTGCTTCAATTGTCTCTATGCAATGTGGAGATTTAAGAATGGGGATAAATTTGTATCTTGGAAAGATATATGGTTACAAAAAAACATTTGGTTGATTATATATTTTGACACCTCTGGTTTCTCAATTTGAAGGAACTTTGTGTTGATTTAATAGTTAGTGATTATTGGTATTTAAATTCTAAATGGAAGGCTTGAACTTAGATATTTTTGATATGACTAGTGAGATTAATATTGTTTTCTCCTCTCTAAACACTTTCTCTTTTAAGTGGTCATATTCTATTCTTGGAAAGGACTCCATGAATTAGTATGGAAAGGAAGTAGGTGCATATCTACGAGATTATTTAGTTAATATTTTCAAGAGGAGCCTGATATTTGTTCAAGGGATGCTCAATATATTTACATGCTTTTTCTTAAATCTTGTTCCTTTCTTAAGATTGTTATAAAAAAGTGGAGCCTTTCTTGGGATTTATTGTAGAAGATGGGTGAATTGGACCCCTCATTTTATGTTCCAATAACTTTCTTGCAACCATTTCAGTTTAAATTTTTATACTAAAATATCTCTTTCTTAAACTTAAAATGCATTTCCACTCCTAATTTCTTTTAGACCTAAGCTCAATTGTGAGACGCACAAGAGAAATGGAGGCTTTGATATTATGTACATTTATTTATCAACCTCGATAGAGACAATCCAAAAACATGAACCAAAACCTTTAGCGAGTGAACAACCTTCTTGACTTCATAATTATCGCTCAGTGACAGACCTAAAAGCTCATGACATAAAATAATCGCGACTACGTGATGTGCTAAAACTAACCATTCGCTTACTCGCTAAGCCCAAAAATGACAACTTAAGACCTTTGCAATTGAGCGATGAGGGAAAAAGGCAAGTTGTTGCTTAGACACTAATGAACAAAGTCAAGTCAAAAAGGGTCAGCGAGTATGCGACTGATGAACTATGAAGGATTGTTGAAGTGAGAGTAAGCGACGGGTTAAAAGATGCTCTAAGAAATGGATCATCACTCACTCGCAAAGATAAAAGAGAAGATCAAAAGGGCACAATGAGTGTGCGAGAGGAAATTATTCATGATTGGTTCTAATCGTCGCTCACTCGCTCATATTCAAACATGATGAGCTAGAGGTTAGCGAGTGTGCCACCAAGGAAAACTTGAGGAATGGATTTGTACTCGCTCAGTTGCACGGATTTGAAGATAGTGAAATTTTAAGTAGCAATTATGTGACTAATAAAAGGAAGTATGCTACCACTCACTCGCGGGTGTAAATGTAACTAATAAAGGGATAGTGAGTGTGTGACTAGTAAATGATCAAGCGACTATTTAGGTCATCGCTCAGTCATGAAAGATATAAGTCCAGACAAAGAGAGACTGTGAGTGCATGAATAGGTGTAAGAAAAAGTCTTATCACTCACTCGCAAGGAAATTTTTGAATACAAGTCTAGTACAGTGAGTGAGAAATTTTTTTACAAGTGGCCCATTCCCAGATTCTAAAATACAAAAAGGTAGAAAAGTGCGTACTCTGTTCCAACAAGGATAAAGGAGTGTGAATTAATGGCAGCATTAGTTTTAGAAAGTTAACTGTATGACACTGCAAGTGCAAGAATTTTCATTCAAGTGGACAAGACACTGATATGATGGCTATAAATATGAATGATTGAACTTTTTTTTGTACAACTTTCATTTCTGCCTTTGAGAATTTTTGAGAAAGAAACAGAGCTCATTTCTTGAGATTATATTCTGAGAGATAAGATGAGTCAAGCTACTACCAGTACAGCCTCACAGGGGTATGAGAAGAAGAAATTTGCAGTGAAGTAATATGTGGAAGAATTTGTTGAGTTATTGCCTAGAACATCAAATGCAAACATTTCCAATTGGGATGAATGGAAGGATAGATGGTGGCAATGAAGAAATCCTGTTACTCCCAATTTCTCTAGTAATACTCATTTCCATTATTTCTAGAATAATAGGGTTATAGAAGTTCCTATTAGCAATCCTTGGGAATTGAATATGGAAAAATTAATTATGTCTGATGTCTATATTGATATAGACCTTATAAAATTATTAGCTAAGAATTACTTCCTAGTAGCTAGGGTAATTAGAAAAGAAGAACAAGGAAGCCCTAGTGTATATAAATAGAAGATCAGTAGCAGAGGTCTTTGGAATCACTGGTGCATTATGCACGGAAATTGAATTGGAAAAGATACCTGGAAAATTTCAAAAAGAGGGAGAAGTTGATTAGGAAGTATGAGATGACCAGATTCATGCCTAGGGTAGATAGAAACCTAGTGATTATCCCAGATAATGTTTAACCACCTTTCGACCTGTCCCTTTTCCACCATTATGTGAAATGCACAGTGTATGGCCTAAGCAGATTTTTAGGTTTTGATGGAGATTATAGTGTTTCTCCTAACGTGCTTATGATGGCCATGAATATCCAACACCCAGAGGTCAATTTAGATTATGATTATGTGGGGTACTTAGTTGAAGCTATACATACTACACTGGTAGATATACAATCAAATGTTCCTATGCCAACTTTTAAACATTACTCACATCTAATGTTTATGATTTTGTATTACAATAAGGCATCCATGAATAAAGAGATGGAATTATTTGACTTAGAATATGGTAGCATGCCAATACAAAGGTGGACCCAGGTACGGGAGAATGCTTCTGTGAACTCATCTTTTGTATGTTTTTGTAATTGGATTGTGGATCCAATTTTTGATTTATTTGGAGAAAATATGGAGAGGTTACCAATTCGGGTTAGAAGGATTTTAAGACCTTATAATTTTGTTCAAAATTGGCCAATTACTCATAATTGGGGTGAATTTGTCTTCTTTGACCAATTCACTATTATAAGGGTATATGGTTGTTCACAACCACCTCATGTTCTCCCCAAATTTGTTCCTCTTAGGGTTGCATTTTTAGAATTCATTTGGAAAATCACTTGGGTGGATAAAGAATTCTTAGATGGACATAGGAGGGATACTTTTATCCCTGGGTTATGGGTGGGGTTTGATTTCTCTATTGGGAAGAGAATTTTTCATTTGGTCAATGATTTCTTAAAGCAATATAGGATGTCCACAATAGTTGCTATATTTTGTGATCCAAAACAATTCATGAAGATATCTTTGAAAACTATGGTTTCCTGGGTACCAATAAGAGATCATGAGCGGTTAGATGATGAAGATGTTGTGAGGAATAGGTTGGATGAAGCTGAGGTCCAAGAGAGAAGAAGAAAATGGAAGGATCTTCTAAGGGATGAAAAGGAGTAGAAGGAATCTGACAAAAAAAATTTTGGTTTCTTCCCTGATAATGCATACTTGCAAAGAATGGAAGAAATGTTGAAATCATATGACACCTTAATGGCACAAATACCGGAGTTTAGTGGTGAGGATGCACAATTGCAGGGATCCCCTATTGATGTTGCACTACATGATCAAGAACATTTGGAACAACTAGAAGAACAACATCAAGAAGAAGAATCCGGTGAAGAAGCTACTTCTACCAAAGAACCACCTAAGAAGAAAAGGAAAATAGAGCACAAGATGGTGCAAGATAGATAAATCTTTGCTAAAGCTGTGATAATAGAGCATGGAAAATACTTTAGGAAATTGAAAAGGCAATGACAGAAAGAGCCTCAAGATGAAGGCCATGGAGATAATTAGATGATCTTGTTTCCAAAATTTGATGAGAGAGTAATGATGGCAACTAAATTCATCAAGGATGGTGAATTCATAGAATCTGAAGAATTTAAAAATTTATTGATCAAGTTAAAACAAAAGGATTTGAGGCAAAGCTTGATCACAGGTGAAGAACAAGAGGAAAAGAATGAGGAGATTGTAAAGACACTCCAGGATTATGATCCTGAGAGTGAATTGATTACTGTGGAGCAAGCTAGATTATTAATACAGAATAGTGGGGTATTGTTAATGCCTGATTGGGACTTGTAGTCCACTTTCATCATAGATCAAATTACAAGTCAAGAAGATCCTTTGTTGAAAATAAAATTCAAGGTAGATGAAGTATTGAAAGGATCAGGATTTGATCCTAAATCTAAGACCTTAGCCACTTGGTCCCTAGCCCCTGCTACATAGAAGCCTCTAGTAATGACTATTAGAGAAGAAAAAAGAGTTGATAGAATGATTTGTAATTTACACAATACCATTGATACGGAGATTGCCGAGGTCATGACTCAGGTATCTTTTATGAATTTAGCAAAAATAGAGGATTTGTCAAAGAGGTATGAAAATATTTTTGGTCAAATGATGGCTCTAGCCAAGAAAAATGAAGAATTTGTGATTCATAACCACACCCTAGAGGAGAAAATAGAAAAATTGAAGGAAGAACTGGACGAAAGAAAGAAAAATACAGCCCTCTAGGAAGTATCAAAAGATGAAACAAATGTTGCAATAGAAACAAAGGAGGACTCACCACTAGCAAAAGGCCAATATAAGGAGCTACCACAGGGACAAAATATTAATATTATATCTATTTTATTGCCTATACTACAATATCGGATTGATGTTCTCAAGAAAAATACTGAAATAGTGTATACATTATATGGCTCACTACAGGAAGCCTCAAAGATAGCTGCTAAAGCCATGACATTCCTGGAGCCTACATTCAAAACTTGGTCAGGAAGAGATAGGATATGGATAAATTGAATATAGCAATGTTATACAGTGATGATTTTCTTGAAAAAATCATAAAGACTATTGAGATGACTAGTGAAGTAAATGATACTTATGCTTTCTTCAGTGGAAAAGCTGAGCTAATAAACAACAAATTGCAGTTATTTGGTGATCAATGCCCTCCATTAGTTCAAAAAATTTATGATGAATCAGTAGTGTTAAAACCAAAATCAAACTAGAAAGCTTAATTTGATGGAATATGCAAGGATGAGGAAATGAAACAGCATCTGGAAAAGGATAACGATGCAAAATATTATAATGAATTGATTGATAACCTTTTTAAGTTTGAAAAAGATATGATAAAGTTTATTGTCAAGGCCAGAATAACCATGGATGTCAGGTGGACAAAATTTGTTACTAATCTGGAGCAAAAGAAGACTTTTGATTGGCCGACTGCCAAGGAGGTGAATAGATGGGAAGCGAAGCTGAAAGGATAAGGGAGATATTTTCAAGTGCAACAATAATTTTTGTTCAAACTTTGCATACATTCTACCACCCGTGTTCTATTTTATTTTTGGTTTTTATGTCAGTTGTAAACATTGTTGCAAAGATTTTGTAACTCTTTCCCATGTATTTTTTATCTTGTTGCATCCTTAGTTATAAAAGGATTCCAAGACTAGTGGGAAAAGGATAGCCATTTTTCATTTGGGAGTACAGTATTGAATTGTACAAACTCTGGTTTAAGACCAATATATTTTGAATAGGGTTTTGAAAGTACATTGTTGAATGTAATAGCAATTTATGATTATGAATAAAAATTAAATCCATTAATAGTTTATGAATCATATGATGAGTACGTGTCTTAATTATTATGTTCTAAATTCTATTTAAATTGAATACTCAAGGAATGTTCAATTTATGTGTTTGCTAGGCAGATTTTGGAATTGTCTTAGGGTTCTTTCAAGGAAAGATCAAAAATCACCTTAGGGTTATTTCAATAAGGTTCAGAGTATCTAATGAATTTGATGAGTTAGTTTATCATATGTGTGAAGGTTGATATTCAAGGTGTATCTATTTTCATTTTAGATCTGTAGTTGTTTTAAGTTCATATTCACGGCAATTGATTATGAATATTCATAGTAACTCCATACCCTAGGATAAAGCACTGGTGTTTTTTCCATTGGAATAGGTGACTATCATATTGAAATTGTTCTTTGTCATTATGTTAAAATCTGTCAAATAAATGTTGTAGAGATTGATCTCTATAATTCCATTTATATCTACTAGAATTAATTTGTGATTTGATTGTTCTAAGTCAGAAGGGTATTCCCACCTGAGTTTATGGAGCTCAAAGTGTAGGGGGTTTAAAAACCCTATTTCTATCATTCTGTATCTTGCTTGATCAGTGTTTGGGACACATAGAGCAAGCTCATTTAGAGTATTTCATATGTCAGCAAGAAAAAGAACTAATAGAAAATGGCGACTCTGCTGGGGACTTTCAAGGAATTAATGTAAAGGTTAGTTTGAGACTCCTATTTCATATATATCAGTTCCTTGAAATCTAGTTTTTTAAATCACAAGTTGTGTGTTGTAACTCATTGTGTCATATCCTCTAATATCATTGTTAAAGTGAAATTTAATTATTTTATTCCCAAATTATTTTGAGTGGCGACTCCGAGTAATTAGTTAGAGTGTTTATAAGGGGAACATTAGTAGATAAAGTGTGTGAAATTTCATTTTAGATAGGATGAGGAATGCAAAGACAAACACAAAGAATCACTCTCAAGCAACATCAGAGAGTGATGTTTCTAAAAATTCTAGAAAAAACCATTCTATGAGGGGAGAATCTTATAACAACACCTCTTGGAAGCCAAGATCTGTAGGTCCAAGTCAACCCTTAGGTACCATTCCTGCGAAAAAAATTAATGAACCTTTGAATCCTAAGTCTGACACCACGGGTTATTTTGATGATATATTTACCCCTGTACCAAAGAATGTATTTAAAGAAAAGGGGGAAACACCCTCCTATTACAATGGTAATTTATTTCCAAGTTCATTAGGTATCCCTTATGAACAGGTGGAAGACCAAAAGGGAGATAATCTGATGAATATATATCATTCTCCCATTTTTATATTGGAGAAGTCCTCAGAGATAATAAAATTTTGAAAAGGGAATTAGATGAACTAGTGCTTATCAAGCAAAAAAATGATGAGGCTAGAGAAGAAAAAGTTATAAATGTCATCACTGAAAGAGAAAATTTGACGAATCAGGTTGCCCAATTAAAATTGGCAGCTCAGATTGCAAATGAAGGATTTCATGGTTTGAATAAAGAAATTTTTGGAGATATAGATACCCTAAGAAAAGAATTCCAAGAAAGAGAACACCTGCTTAAGAAAAATGATTCCCAAGATACGGGCCTGCTATTGAGACAAGTCCTTAATTATGAGAGTCAAAAGATTCCCAAGTCCCAAACATCTACACAAGATATGTCAGCAAATATGATAAACAAACAAATGTTGATAAAGGAAAACAAAAGTGTATTGGCATTAAAATTTTTGAGCCTAAGGTTGAAGAGGGTATATCTCAAGATATGTTCTCACTTTATATGGAGTTAGAGAGGGCTAGAAAGGCCAAAGATGATATTGTAAGGTAGTTGGAAAATGCAGAATTAGAAGTTGCTATTGTTGCAGAGATGAAAAGAAAGATTGCTTTCTTGAGTTCTTCAATTCATGCCAAAGTAACAAATGATACCACTATTGTTAATCAAACCATGCCTATATTTAATTCTATTATTCATACCACTAATGTTAATACAAATACCCATACATGTGGTGCAACTCAAGGAGTTGCATCATAACTGGGAGGGAGTGGATTTAACAGAAATGTTGGTCACCAAAATGTAGGCATTGGTAATAGTAGCCACAATATTGGTACAAATTTTTAGAGAAGACCTATTCATCTAGAAAGATATAGGCAACTATTTTTTGATAGTATCTCTGGCCAACCAAACCCTATTCCTAATGAGATTAGAGATAAGATTCCCAAATTTAGTGGGAATAATGCTATAACTGGTAAGGAGCATCTAAAAGTTTTCATAGATACAATGAATGATTATGAGATTGGAGATGAGGATGTTGTGATGAAATTGTTTGTGTGATCTGTGATTGAGGATGCAAGAGATTGGTACCAAGGTTTGCCTGATAACAGTATTTACTCATGGGATGAGTTTTTTAGAAGTTTTAAAGAATGGTATGGTGACAAGATAAACTCTGGCTTCATATTGAATGAATTCAACAATTTGAATTTTTTTGCAAATGAAGGTATTTTTGAATTCAACATTAGATTTCAAAAGGCTACGTATAATTTGTTCCAAGTGTTAAGACTGGATGAAAATGTATGCCTCACCACTTACTGTAATGCTTTAGATGGGATGACAGCTTATTTTCTCAGAGATAAAGATCCTCAAACTATGAGAGAGGAATATAAGTTGGCCATAAACATAGAAAGTGATAGAATAGCTTCTGGTAAGCTTGGAAAACGGGATGACAATAGACTCTGGAAAGAGTCAAAAACACAGTAAAATAAGAATCCCAAAGAAGAAGATAAAATGGATACATTAGTGAGTGTGGTGAAAGATCTTGCTGCTAAGGTAGACAAGAATGAAAAGGGGTTTCAAAATAATAGGCCAAGTATCAAAGGCAAGATAAGCCTTATAGACTACAAGATTTTACTTATAAAACATAGTGGAAAGATGGAAAACCTTTGCCAGAAGAATAAATTGATCCTAAGAATAAAGAGGTCCCTGATCCATTGAAAATCAACAATGCACATAATGTAGAGAACACTCCCTAGTGCATGGCCTGTAATATGCATCATTTCCATTATCAATGTGTAGTAGCTCAAGGTATGGTAGAACCACATGAAAATATTGGAACACAAGAAAGTCTGAATGATAAAAGACCTGCAATAAACATGTGTGCATTTACTGTTGAAGATGACAATGGCAGCTCAGAGGAAGATCCAGAAGAAAATGTGCCTGTCATAGTAAATTGTACAAACACTAAATTAGAACATGTTCATCTTGGAATGCGTGGTGATGAGGAGATAAGATTTCTTACTATTATAGTTGTGACATAGGCAAGAAATTCATATCCGCTTAGAAATAGAAAGGTTGTGTAACGTATAAAATAGAGGTCACAAAAATGTAACATAAGAACATGTAACATTTGAAATAAGTGGGGGAAAGATAAGATATTCCTCTTCTATCCCAAGATGCACAAATGAATTATCCAAATTGATTAACCCCAAGAGAGGGATCAATGCACAAATGAATCAATCATTTGGAAATGAGAGCAAAGAGGAAAGTCTTAAGTTCCCCATTTTTATGGAAAGAAATGTGTGATAGATTTAGAATGATTAAGGATTTGAATTGAAATGGATAGGAGAAATTCACTAACCTTGAAATATTATAGATCAAAGAATGTTGTTTTCTGATGTCTGTAGACTATTTCTAGAAAACTAATAGTTGATCCCAAACCGGAACATAGAGATGAACAAAACCCAGAAATCTTTTTCCATTCCGATGTCATCTTATGAAAAAGGTCAACCTTGACACACAAATGTCAACTCAGACCCAATAATGTCGACCCTGACCTACACAGGTCTAACAAAAAATCTGTTTGCGTCGTCCAAAAGAAATCCAAAAAGGGTATCCAGATCTAGTCTCAAATCCACTATTCTAAACCTGTACCTACAAGAAAAAGGAGATCGTTTGTTGTGGGGGAGGGGTTTTCCTTAGTCAAACCCCGGTTTAGGAATTAACCTCAAATATATGTAATTGAAATTGCAGAAATGGACAAAGTAAATGCATAAATTCACCTTGCTTGAAAAAGTACTTGTGGCGGATTCTAATCCTTGAATCCACAAGTATGCTTCAAAATGTAGAATGTAGAAAGGTAGGATGTCTTCAATCTCTTGCTTGTAGATCTCCATCACCAAGTCTTGAATTGGTTCTTAAATTTGGAATAGGCTTGGAAGGTGGATGGAGAGATCACCAAAAAGGGCACTATGTAGCTTCAATCCTTCAATGGCCTCCAATGGATCTCCTTCATGAAAATGGATACTTGAATGAATGAATGCTTGCTTGAAATATTGCTTGATTTCTTGCTTGAATCACACTTGAAGATAGTTTGAGAATGCTTGATCATGATTAGAAGACCTTAGAGAAAATGAGAGAGAAAGCTTCCCTTTTATATGTGTGTATACGGAATCCTTCAATCTGTTGGAAGCAAGCTCAAACATGCAAACATTATCTGGTTAGAACATATCATGACAAGAAAAGCATGCAAGTTGGGACATATCATGACAAGAAAAGCATGCAAGAGATTAAGCTAACAAAAAAGAAACCAAATAACATCAGATTAAGCTAAAAATGAGTAAATAAATTGCACCCTAATCTACTCATTTTGATTTGCTTATTTGGATTGCATGTGGGTGTGCTCTCTCAAACACACAATTTGTTATGGATCCCAATGATGCAAGAAATACTATGAACAAGAATAACGATTTAAGAACTAGTTATGAAGAAACTAGTCTCAAAATCTTCTTCAAGGTGATAATATGAACCTAGTGCAAGTGAGGATGATATGAAAGTCTAATGCAAAACTATGATTAATTTTACCAAAGTAAGATCCTGACATGTGATTTCTAAGTGATCTAAGCAAATGAAAGATATAAACTAACATCAAAGAACATTAGCATGAAATCAAAATGACAATTCTAACATAGCACTAACATGATAACAATGCAAATTGAGAGATGAAAATATGAGAGGAGAAGGCCTCTATTTATAGGATTTTTAGAGGGAAGGAAAGGCTTGGATGAAGTGGCACCTATGTGGCATCCACATAAGAGCCACATAGGAAGCACATGCCTTTGAAAATATGACCAATTTTAAGTCAAAATTGGCATTAAATTGAGTGGCTCAATATTTCAACAAAGGAAGATAAAGGTGTAAGAGGGAATTTAAGAAGAATGGGTATCCCTTTTGGAGATATTTGGAGATATTTTTCCCCATAAGGTTGAGCATCCGATTAGCCTTAAAAAGGTTAGGAATCACCCATTTAAGCATGATTAGTAGGCAGTTAGATGTTGAAACACAGTTAGGATGTGAGGTGGATGGGAGTAGGATAGAAATAGGGTAGGCTGTAGAGTAGGCTATAGGATAGGATTAATAGGTTCCTAGCTTAGATTAAATTCAAATTAGATTTGAACAAATCACAGTTTAGAAGAATTGAGAAAATGAAGGATTTTAATAAATATAAATTTATTAAAAGGGGGATTTTGTGGAGATAAAATGTATTTAAATAAAATACATTAGAATAGTGTTTAAACTATTGGTAAATGAAACTATTTAATTGATTTGAATTAAATAGTTAGAGGAATAGGAGGGAAAGTAATATTAATAATAATATTAATATTTTTGGACGTCTACATTTTGCCCCTCTTTGACGTAGCCTCACAAGTGACGTTTCGTCAAAGACAAGAAAATGAGTTATTGATTTATTGAAATGGGAGAGAAGAAAAGGGGGAGGGAAATAAATAGAAGCCTTCTGAAATGCAATAAACAATGCAACTAAAAATGCAAATGCAAACTAAATGCAACTAAAGATGCATTGGGATCCATTTGTGTGAAAAATATAGAGAGCACATTCGATTTTAATATTGCAAGAGGAGATATGCATCAAGTGTTAGAAAACACAGATGACAAGGTTCCTTTGTGTGGACTAGACACTCAAACAAAAGCACACTACAAAAGACACATGTATCAGTCTCGACCCGTCACCACGTACCAGGATATAGCAAATCAAGGTAGTAATGAGTAGGGTGATAATGAAACAAAAAGATAAAATCATTAAAGAAGGCCTCATGACCAAGCAGTCATTCGGTCCAAAGTTCTTGCCATGAACAGGAGATAGCAATGAAAGATCTGATATGCCGACATCGGAAAGATACATCCTGACGTGCGAGAAGATTATTTGATTGGATTGGATGAAAAGATAGTCGCTGGAAAAAACTGAGAACAGGCTGAAGGGCAAGGATAATCAGCCATGAAAATGATTTTGTGAAAAATGTCGCATTTGCAAGAGGCAAATCATGTCTAAGAATATTTATTGCGTGATTGTGTGATGTTTGAATTGTTTGGATTTTTTTGGAATTTTTGATGATTTTTTGAATTTTTTTGGATTTTTTGAATGATTTATGAATGTTTTTAGATGAATTTTATGTGTTTTGAGGCTTATGCAACAGGAAAAAATGATAATATATACAAAATTTTGGGAAAACCAGGGCTATATTAGGGGCTGGAGGGCAAAATGAAGGTCATTTGTGAATAGTGTTTAGTAAAAACTGAGCTCTGAGTGGAAGACATGGCTGACAAGGGGACGAAGGGGCAACTTGGTGAGCATGTGAGGACACACGGGAGGCCCGCTGAGCAGTCGGTCCTGATGAGTAGACTATCCATGATCTCATATTTTTAGTATTTTACACATTTATTATATTCATGTTCGGGTGGGTAGTCATTAATAGGGGAAAAAAAACTTTAGACCGGAGACGCCGGTTCTTGAACTGGCGTCTGTGAAGATGCTGATCCCTAGATCGACGTCTCCGAAGATGCCGATCCATAGATTGGCGGCCTCCGAAGCCGCGGGTAGCCAGACCAACGTCTGCGAAGACTCTGGTCTACAGGAAACAGTCGGAGACGCCGGTGCATGAACCGGCATTTCTGGCTAAATCGGTGTTTGCGCCTAAAAGGGCAAACGCTGGTGGGAAAGGAAACAAAGGAGACCCAGCATGAACCGGGGATGGGTCGGCATGAGACCTAGGGGAAAAATGCCCCATTCTGGGAAGGGTAACGACTAGGAAAAAGTGACTGACATTACGGCTTCTGAAAACTGTGTAGGAGCAATTCCCACCTTTGGGATCACAAGAGCATTGGCCGCCAATGATGGAGCTAGAGGCACAGCTGACAGAGGATGACTGGGGACTGTTAGCGGTGGTAGGGCTTGACTATGTGCCCCGTTGGCCTAGGCTACAGGCGCACAATGGTATGATAACTACCTTGATTGAGTGGTGGCACAGTGATACAATGACTTTTCACTTGCCGATGAGAGAGGCCACGATCATCCTAGAGGACGTGTGGCAGATTCTGCGGATCCCGATCTGAGGAGTGATTCCTCAGTACCGGTTGGAGGATTGCAAGCATTATATGGAGATCACATTTCGACGGCCGATTAGACGTATACCGACTTACAGGACTTGGATGTCATGGCAACTAGCTGTAGACAGGAGACTCTAACGGATAGCCCTTTCCATTGCTGGATTGATTGTGGGACGCATGTTAGCAGACTTGTCAGGACATGGATTCAGGATGGGGTGGTCCCAGGCACTAGCGCAGATTCTTAAGGAGGGGACCTCCTACTGCTGGGGATGTGTGGTCTTAGGTCAGCTTTATCATGACCTACACATGGCTGCGTACCGTGAGGTACGCAACATGAGGACAGGTGTTACCTTGCTATTAGTGTGGGCTTGGGAGCACATTGCAGTGTTCCGACCTATGAGGGTGAGAGAGTCTCGGCAGCCAGGGGAGCCATATGCCTATAGATACAGGCTCCCCCTAAGATACACATCTGTCAGACATACAGGTTATTGGAGGCATCTACTAGATGAGATTCAGGTTTTCTGCCGGACCCCATACAGGCTATGTGAGCCATGGGGGATGATAGACTGGGCTTCAGGGGTGGAGGATGGATTTGAGGATTTTATAGACCTCTCATATGTACAGATTGATTGCTTCCTGCTGGGCAGAACCATTCATCAGATTGAGAGATACCGACCATCCAGGGTCATGAGACAGTTCGGGATACAGCAGGGAGTGGTGGCAGAGGATGCTTTACATCCTCATGTCACTAGGGAGGTTGGTACATGGGGTCAGTATATTGATGCTCTCATAGTGAGGGCATCATGGAGAGACATACCACAGATAGACTTTGTGGCACAACCAGATGTTGTAGATGCAGGTATGACGCCTGAGTATGCCACATGGTGGGCAGCACACACACTGGTTAGACTAACAAATCCAACACAGGTGGCTGCACATGAGCAGCCGACAGGGAACCTAGATGTGGATGACGAGACCGAGGTTGGGGATGCCCCTAAGAGCTCTGTAGCAGGACAGAGGAGGAGACCACAGAGATGAGTGAGGGCTCGATTAGAGGTACCGGCCTAGGCCCCAGGATAGACACAGACACAGGCACAGGCACCACCACAGGTGTAGGATCAGGCACATGATCAACCACAGGGGCCACTAACAGGGCCACCATAGGATCAGCCACAGGGGCCACCAGCAAGTTTCGTGGCTCAGGAGACACATGACACTGTCCTCGCAGAGCGAGACAGTTTACAGACAAAGTGCACTAGACTAAGAGGATTGTTAGATGAGGCGGTGGTATCTGATATAAGCCTGCATACTGAGATAGCCTGGTTAGAGGGATTATTGGCTGTGAAGATGGCACGGGCTGACAGGGCAGAGGGAGCACTTGACACTCTACAGGGAAGAGTGGATTCAGGCAAGTTTTCCATGGTGGATCTTACACAGGATGCTGCCAAGCTACACATCGAGATAGACACACTCACAGGGCAGTTAGAGAGGCTGACCGCACAGATAGATCAGGCCACAGAGCAGATTGATGCATTGACCTCGGAGAGGGATGCAGCATTGAGGCGGGCTGAGACATACAGGGCAGAGCAAGACATC
>MU228020.1:2542404-2559202 GCA_018584345.1 Thuja plicata
TTCACTTAGGATTAATCAAAAAGATCTTCCTAATTAAGTCTAAGTGCCTAGAAAAAATATTACAAACACGATCGTTTGGTCGATTTGGATCAAGGCAACCTGCAAGACAACGTGAGTAGTTTCAATTGAATGTCCTTTGACAAGCGGTGCTGCAAACAACTGATTAGTAGTTTAAAAAGTGATCTTCGACACGCGTTAGCACAAACCACTGAAAAGTTGTTAGCAAAACATAGAACAAAAACTTAACAGAGCGTAGACGCCGATGCAGGGCGCAGACGCTGAATCTACTTTCTGGTTTAAAAAATAACAGCACGTGAAATAACCAGAAAACAGAGAAGCAGAAATTTTTTTTATACCAAGCGCAGACACTGATTTGTGTCACGCAGGCGCTGGTTCATGAACCAGCATTTCCGCAGACGCTGATTTGCATGCAAACACAAAACACAACACAATAGGTTAGTTTGGCCTTTTTAGTGAGCTTCCAAACCTACGCAATACCCTATTTTGAATGCTAATTGACCCCTAAGAACTAATATTTTTCTGTTCATCAAGAAAAAAAAGTGTTCCTAATAAAATTCTGCCATTATGCCTGCTTGTAAAGTTGACTTCTGCTAAAAAACAGAATGATCAAATATAGAAAAATAGTAGGGAACACCAATAAACTTGATAAATGAAAGATAAGGTCAATAGAGCTTCAAAATATAAGTATCAGGCAGAGACGCTGGGTTTTTTCAGAGACTCTGCTCTGCGTAAACGCCGAATAATGATTCAGTGTAAACCGGCGTTTGCGAAAATGCCTCTGTGTGTCTCGGAGACGCTGATTTGGTTTCTGAACGAATTTGGACAAAAAAAAGAAATTCTAGGGACGTGGGTCCCACCGGACATGCCAGAATGTGTATACGGAATCCTTCAATCTGTCGGAAGCAAGCTCAAACATGCAAACATTAGCTGGTTAGAACATATCATGACAAGAAAAGCATGCAAGTTGGGACATATCATGACAAGAAAAGCATGCAAGAGATTAAGCTAACAACAAAGAAACCAAATAACATCAGATTAAGCTAAAAATGAGTAAATAAATTGCACCCTAATCTACTCATTTTGATTTGCTTATTTGGATTGCATGTGGGTGTTCTCTCTCAAACACACAATTTGTTATGGATCCTAATGATGCAAGAAATACTATGAACAAGAAGAACGATTTAAGAACTAGTTATGAAGAAACTAGTCTCAAAATCCTCTTCAAGGTGATAATATGAACCTAGTGCAAGTGAGGATGATATGAAAGTCTTATGCAAAACTATGATTCATTTTACCAAAGTAAGATCCTGACATGTGATTTCTAAGTGATCTACGCAAATGAAAGATATAAACTAACATCAAAGAACATTAGCATGAAATCAAAATGATAATTCTAACATAGCACTAACATGATAACAATGCAAATTAAGAGATGAAAATATGAGAGGACAAGGCCTCTATTTATAGGATTTTTAGAGGGAAGGAAAGGCTTGGATGAAGTGGCACCTATGTGGCATCCACATAATAGCCACATAGGAAGCACATGCCTTTGAAAATATGACCAATTTTAAGTCAAAATTGGCATTAAATTGAGTGGCTCAATATTTCAACAAAGGAAGATAAAGGTGTAAGAGGGAATTGAAGAAGAATGGGTATCCCTTTTGGAGATATTTGGAGATATTTTTACCCATAAGGTTGAGCATCCGATTAGCCTTAAAAAGGTTAGGAATCACCCATTTAAGCACGATTAGTAGGCAGTTAGATGTGAAAACATAGTTAGGATGTGAGGTGGATGGGAGTAGGATAGAAATAGGGTAGGCTGTAGAGTAGGCTATAGGATAGGATTAATAGGTTCCTAGCTTAGATTTAATTCAAATTAGATTTGAACAAATCACAGTTTAGAAGAATTGAGAAAATGAAGGATTCTAATAAATATAAATTTATTAAAAAGGGGATTTTGTGGAGATAAAATGTATTTAAATAAAAGACATTAGAATAGTGTTTAAACTATTGGTAAATGAAACTATTTAATTGATTTTAATTAAATAGTTAGAGGAATAGGAGGGAAAATAATATTAATAATAATATTAATATTTTTGGACGTCTACAATATGAAATTAGAGAACAATCTTCTAAGGAGGCTGACATAGGATAATTAAATTCCTATTAAAGCCTTTACCCTTAGGAGAGGACCTATATTAAATATAACTTAGGAATCGACGCTTCAGAACCTAGAACAGCCGACGGGAAGTGAGAAAATGATTTTTTGCAAAGGCCGACATCTAGAAACTGCAAGACCCTAAAGTTTGAACCCTGGGTCAAGGTCAAGGTCAACCTTGACCTAGGTCAGGGTTGAGGTAAACATAGACCCAAAAGGTCAACCCTAACCTTGAAGTCCAGAATCTCATGTCTACAGTCCATAATGCAAAAATTAGGCTGGAAAGAAGTCGAAAGAGGGACAGAATAGGGGAGAAGCCATGTCAAGATCAAGAACCCATTCAAGGCACTTGCCATGACCCTAAACCACTTACTGGAAAGGCTAAACACGTCTACAATGGAAGTGATTCCATTTCCTGACTATACATTTAGCCCCCACTTTAGCAAGAGTATGAGCTCAACACAAACTCTTGGTAAAGGAGAATATATAGAAAAGATAATCTTATTGAATCCAAAAGGGATAAAGAAACCCTCAAGCCCCCAAGGGACTTAAGTCTTTATCAACCCTAAGATCATCATAAGAAAGACATCACTGGTCAAAGAGAGAGAGAGAGAGAGAGAGATAGAGATGAGTGGTTATCTCACCCAGTAAGATGTGTGTATCTCATTGTAAACCGCAAAAAGGATAGGATGGCCCATCAAGAAAGCACTTGATAGTCACCCCATAAAATTGTGCGCCTTCTGGAAGCTTTGTGCATGTATGTAGTGCATCTTCTGATGGCTTTTATGAAGTACCCATGGATCCATATTCTTATATCACCATGGAATACATTTGTAAAATGCATATCTCTTTAGGATTTAGCAACTTATGTGCGTTACCTTCCAAGGATTTAGCATATTGAATTGTAATTGAATGCGTATCTCTTTAGGATTTAGCAACTTATGTGTGTTACCTTCTGAGGATTTAACATGTTATAAAACAAAATGTTAGAACAAAAATGCATAATATAGAATGAGGGAGGCCGTGTATATGCCCCCTCCTTAATATGGAAAAGTACATACTATTTTGACATGATAAGGAAAGAAAGGATCAAGGATAAAGCCTTCTTCAACATCAAGACAATATCCATAGACAACACCCATTCCAAGCCAAGAAGGTCACAGCTCCTATGAGGCCATGGAAGGGACAAATGCAAACAGATATCATGCAAGAAGTGAAAAAGTAACCCTTGTGAGGGATAGCATAGTATTCAGTTTCCAAGGTGAGAGATTTATCAACCATGGAAACCCAATGTCTAACAAAGAAATAAGTTATGATCAAGGACATAGATCCAAAATCTTCATGTATAATTGGATATCACATAATAGATAGATACTGCTTAACCAAGGGAAAAGTGAATCCCAGAAAAATAGAAAAGAAGAAGATGTCATCCTTGCCCCCCAAGCATGGGAACAAGGATGAAAGGGGACCTATTATATCACTCACAATACTATGCAAGACAATGAGCCCCCAAATATTAGGCTAACATTGTTTACATAATATGGAGTTCCATAATAGGAACATAAATGTTATTTAGAGAAAATAGGATTTAAATATAACTCATTGCTAGATGATATATAAATAACTTTACTATCAATGAGCTGCCTAATCTTATAATGTAAAGCATGACATTCATTAGTAGAGTGATCATGAAATCTATGATATAAAAAAAAGGTAGAGTCTTCAAGTGTGGACTACGTTTCTTTTTGCATTTAGGTCTAGTAATCATCTTAGCATGAAGGAGTTTAGGAAAAAAATCTTCTTGGTCAAAATCCTTCATAGGTTCATCATGTTTTGAAGTGTTATTTGAGATGTTGTTATTGGCATGTTGAGGATTAAATCCAAATCCATAAGAATTCTCATGCCCCCCATTATGTAAGGGCATTTGAATTCCTTGTTTATGCTTACCACATCCTTGACCATGGAATCCTTGTTTAACTAGTAAATGATAACCAAGACCATAACAAGAAGCCATATCAGATGGAGTCAATGGAACTTCTATAGTCACTGTGTCATTACTAATAGGTTTTACCAATTCATAGTGGGTAGAAGCAGTGACAAAGTTATTACGAAGGTAATGAGAAGTAGAAGCAAAATCTCATTTTTTAAACTCTCTTTGTGGCTTCATAAAATCAAGATCGGAAACCTTATATTCTCCAATAAAGGTAGGATTAAAATTCAAGGTTCCCCAATCATCTCTAGGAAGAGCATTAGAGGAAGAAGGATTACTATTAGGAATAGGAGTATTTTGAATATTCAAACAATGATTTGGCATATCATCTACATGAAGTGTATACACAATGTTGTTGTGAATAAACTTGACTTTACAGTGAAGGGTGGAAGGAACAACATGCATCTCATGCAGCCAAGGTCTACCCAAAAGAAGGTTATAATTAAGAGGTCCAAGCATAACATGAAAAGGAGTATTCAGGATGACTAGACTTACTTTAATTGGTAAGGTAATGATTCTCAAAGTGTTCTTATCAATGTTATCAAAGCCACGTATAGGATTATTATCAGGTTGAATAGTTGAAAGATTGGCCTTAATTGATTTGAGCATGTCCATGCTACAAATATTAAGCCCAGATCCATTATCAATAAAGGTCCTATGAATGATACTCTTATTGATAGTAACAACAACCATACAGGCATCATATTGCTTCTGGACTTCTTGAGAAAGTAAATCCTTTTGATTAAATACAATGTCAGGAGGACCTGGGGTAACATGCATGCATTGTAAGAAGGCATTGATGTTCTCTTGATTAGGAGGTGGAGTGGGAAGAGTCGCTAGAGATTTTTGCAAGGCTTCATGGTAGGTAGGTGATGTTTGAAGAAGCTCCCATAAAGAAATCTTGGTAGGGGTTGTCTATGCTAGAAACCTACCTGTTGGGAGAACGCTCAGACATGCAAATGTTAGAAGATATAAACCATTTAATCCACATTAACATGTCTAAGAACATACTAAAAAACAACAATAACTTCCACCATGACCTCCGATGAGCTTAACAAGGGCACCCAAAGCCTTGTTGATTTGCTCTTAGAGAGATGTGTGGGTGTGCTCTCCCAACACAATAACTTAATCCCACTATTGATCTTAAAATGCAACTAAGAGAATGAAAGACTTAAGAGCAAGTATGAGGAACTTGTCTCAAGTCATTACAATGATCGTATGGATGCAAAAACTAAACTAGATTGATATGCAAGAGGAAAAAAAACTATCTAAGATTCATTCCATTATAAACCTAAGATGTGATATCTAGATTCAACAATGAAATAAATATGAACTAATGACTACAATTGCTATGAAATTGCTAAAATATTCTCGAATGAAACTAGCATGATAACAATGCATAAATGAGAGATGCTTTGCTCTTGAGAAAGGCATCTATTTATAGATTTTTTGGAGGAGAGAGAGGGCTTGGATGAGGTGGAGCTCATGTGGCATCCACATAAGTGCCACATGAGGGACACATAAGCCATGCAAGAGGCCCACTTTGCTCACACATGTGTGAGCAAATTTGGATGTGAAAGGTCAATGTGTACTTAAAGTACACATGTGAAGGATCTTGTAAGAAGGTGTAAGAGGGTGTAAGAGTTTTAGGCTAATGAGACACTTTTAGAAAGTGTAAAAAGGTGTCATCATAGGTGTAAGAAACCTTGTTGGCACCAAATAAGTAATTATGTGAAAAGTCAAATTTTTTAAAATTTGTTCACACATGTGTGAGCAAATAATTAAGACTAATTGTTGTAGGAATCAAGAAATTAGCCTAATTAACCTTAGTTAATTAGTGAATAGGTATATTTGGTAAGAGTGATGTGAAGTAGGGTAGGATCTAGCCTCAAATTAGCTTAATCCAAATTAATTTGGATTAATTGTGGTTTAGAAAAATTTAAATCATGTGAAGGAATAAATAAATTAAAAATTTATTTAAAGGGAATCAATGAGGGATAATGTATTAAATAAGATTTAATACATTAAAAGGGATAGTAGTTAAATTAAATTCAAATACTTAGGAGAATGAATCATATTTAATTAAATAGATAGAAGAATATAAAAAATATAATTAATTAAAATTAACTATAATGTTATGGGAATATTAATTAAATTAATATAACGACGATTTTGGATGTCTACATTTTGCCCCTTTTCGATGCATTGTCGAAGATGACATTGCATCAAAAAAAAGAAAATAAAATGCTCTAGAGGATTCAGAAAAACCTACGGTGGCGAAAGCGAAGGAATGTGCCCCCTCGAGAAAATAATAGGAAAAATAAAATTTTTTAATAAATTTTTTTTGAAAAGGCAAGAAAAAATGGTAGAGTAGGCCAATTGCATGACATGTCCAGGAAAAATAGAGGTGAAAAAGGGACCAGAAGAGAAAAAGACAAGACTGACGGAAGAAATGGGTCCCAAAGGGCTATAAATAGTCCACTCGGGCCCAAGGACAAGTCACTTTCACCCTCAAAGAGCAAAAGAGAGAAGAAGAAGAAGAAGAAGAGCCATGGCAGCAGTGCGAGAGCGAGCACAGCTTGGAGAGCGCATTTGAGTGTACCAGCAACTGGCAGATGCAGGACTGCCGGTGAGTACTCAAGCACCCACCTTTGCATTAAGATTTTTAATATTTTTCACTTAGTTTGGAGTGTAATAAATGCTCCTAAGAGGGTGCGCAATGCAGACGGCGATCGCTCATCTGTCGTCTGTGTAGACGGTGATCGACAAACCGCCGTCTGTGCAAACGACTGATAGGCGATGGTCATCTGTGCAGACATAGTTTTAGCTGAACTACGTCTACGATGGCGACAAGAAGTAAAGTGAAGTGGAGATGGCAGGTTTCAAAACTGCTGTCTACGCGAAAAAAAGATGGCAGCCTAGACGACCATCTCTGTAGACTAACGTCTATGAAGATCAGTCATCTCTGCAGATTGGCGACTGCGAAAGTTCACCGTCTGTGAGGGTCAACTGCTGTCTGCATGGATTGACCCAAAAATAGAAGAAAAAAAAAAGAGAAAGAGGAAGGACAAGGGTCTCAGAGTATTTTTCGGTGCCCCAGACAGGCCTGGGACATGTTTCAATGCCCCAATATGCTATCTGATTGCTGACATGGGTTTGGTGACTGCAGGAGGCTACTATCACATTCCGGGTGAGGGAATGTTATCCAACGATGATGGCATTGGAGTAGCAGCTGACGGTGACGGAGTGGGGGATGGTGACGCTCTGTGGTCTTGAGCACGTGCGGCATTGGCCGCACCTTCAAGCACATAATGCGCTTATATCTACTATGATAGAGAGGTGGCACAAAACTACCTCTAGCTTTCACTTCCTGACAGGGGAAGTGACTATCACCCTCTATGATGTATGGAGGATTTACAGAGTGCCCATTCGGGGGGTCATACCCGAGTACTGTGTGGAGGGTCTCAGCCATACTTGGAGATGGTGACGAGGAGGAGATATGCAAATCTGTCGATTACACGACAGTGGATGTCCTGGAAAGAGGCGATGGCGATGGAGCCATGGCCATGGAGGTTAGCATTGTATTTGGTTGGTTTGATAGGGGGAGGTCTCATGCCTGATCATGCAGGCAAGGGATTTCTGATTGGCTGGGCACAGGTTTTGAGCAGTATGGTTGAGGATGGCGACTGGTACTACTGGGGATATGTTATCCTCGGGTAGCTATATTATGATTTACACATGTGTGCTTATCGCAAAGGTAGAGCGCTAGGGCCCAGATGCACACTGCTATTAGTATGGGATTGGGAGCATATAGCGGTCACACGGCCGATCCATCACCAGGAGACCCAGGCAATGTATGAGCCGTATGTTTATCGATACAAGCCACCCATCAGCTATGAGGCCATAGACTCAGTAGGGTACCAGAGGCGATGGCTGGACAAGATGGGAGCGATCACATGGGCTCCATATGCAGGGTGTGAGGCCTGGGGCCATGAGGCCCCACAGCAGGGCGTATATGCAGAGGATGGGTTTTACAACTCGTACTATATGAGATTTGTTTAGACAGACTACTGGCTATTCAGGAGGACAACTTACATGATCTCGCACTACATGCCATCTAGGGTGCGGAGACAGATGGGGCAGGTCCAAGAGGCGGTACCAGACGGGTTCCCACATCCATTGGTGACCCGCGAGGTGGGGAGTGTATGGGGGATAGGGGCAGATCCTTGTATAGCATAAGAGTCCTTCATGGGCATGATCAAGGTGCCCTGGATCAGAGTACGGGAGTCACTGCTAGATGCAGGAGTGGTACCAGCATATGCATAGTGGTGGGTGGCACACATGCCGGTTAGATTGATAGTGCCAAGGGTGGTACAGCTAGATGAGTAGCCAGGGCTCGGTGGAGATGGACAGGGAGGAGATGATGATGACAGAGAGGATGGTGATGGGGGAGGTGGAGGAGGTAGGAGGAGAGTCTGAGCCAGAGTGGCAACACCACGGTGGTGGGGACAGGTGCAGATACCGACAGGTGGACAACCACCAATCATACCCAGTGTACAGGTATAGGACCCAAGACAGGGAGCATAGGGGCCACCACAGGGGCCACCACAAGCTCCACCACAAGGTCCACCACCACAATAGGGACTGCCACTAGGATAGGGACCACCAGCGGGCTTTGTAGCCCAGGAGACATATGATACAGTCATAGCAGAGTGAGACATCCTGTAGACAGAGCTGGGGAGGGTTCAGGGGTTGCTGGCGACAGCGCAGGCTATAGTTAGTAGCCTATAGGCAGAGGTGACATGGGTGCAGGAAGAGCTGGCCTCAGAGACAGCTCGAGGGGATAGTGCCCAACGGGCACTAGACATTTTGCAGGCTCGGGTGGACAGTGGAGAGTTCTCTGTTATTGAGGAGTAGGGGGACTGGGAGGAGGAGCGGGTAGGATTAGCAGCTTTGATAATAGAGCAAGATTTAGCACGTAGATGTGCTGAGGACTACACAGAAGACCTTGAGATAGCGCGGCAGGCAGGGATAGCGGCAGGGGTAGGGCAGATGATGGTTGATGCTATGGCCGCCTAGAGAGAGGCATGACGTAGGGGCCGAGAGGTCGCATATTACATGGGTCTGTATTTTGGATCAGTGCTAGAGGAGGCTTGAGCTCCTGCATACTCAGAGAGGTCACAGTCTGCCAGCACAGGGAGAGAATCATAGGGGTTCGTGGGTTTATCGCCATGTCTCAGTAGTGGTGCAGGACCATCATAGCCACCGCCATGATTCCTCTTAGATTTTGGGATACACATTTTTGACAGTTTTGACACATGATGTACGATGACACTTTTGAGATATATATATATACATGGACTTTATTCTATACTATGGACTCTTATGTTTATGTATTTTTGATGATCTTACATGCTTATGTATGGATGTATATGTGATGTTTATATTTATCATATATGATGCTGATGACTGACATGCAGGATAGGATGAATTTATGTATGCATGATGAGACTGACAAATTTGTGATGCAGGGATGCGATGCAGATTTATTATGATATGTTAATGCTTATATGTTAGCATGTATGGATGATGTTATAAATGTTTTATGATGTTATAAATGTTATGGATGCAACTTAATGAAATGCAAATGTAAATGGTTATAAATGTTTTAATGCGAGTGAAAAATGCAATGTAAATGATGTAACAAACACTACATGGATAAAGAATGTAAGCTAAAATGATTAATGTGGTAATGATGTAATATATATGATGGTAATGTAATGATTAATGATTAATGAACGTAATGGAGGAAATGTGATTAATGATTAATGATTAATGACAAATGAACAATGCTTAATGATGAACTAAGGATTAATGGACTAATGAAATGATCAATGCAAAATATATAACAATGCAAATGATTATGGACTAGTGCGATTAAATAATGATTAATGCAAATAATTAATGACTAATGATTAATGTGATGATTAATGAAACTAATAAATGGATAATAACTAATGTTATAACAATGCAAGTAATTAATGACTAAACAATGAATAGATAATGATTAATGAAATAATCAATGCAAGAGATAATGACTAATGAATGCAATGGATGTAAGACTAATGAGGACACTATTTTTGTGTGTATCGCAATAAATCTGATAGAATCACTTAGGTGACTGGATAGGTGGAATAAATAGAAACCTTTACCAAGAGCAAAACCATAATGCAATATGACTTAACTACTTATGCAAAGACTAACTATATGATAGTGGGATTAAGTTATTATGTTGGGAGAGCACACCCACACATCTCTCTAAGAGAAAATCAACAAGGCTTTGGGTGCCCTTGTTCAGCTCATCGGAAGTCATGGTGGAAGCTATTGTTGTTTTTTAGTATGTTCTTAGACATGTTTATGTAGATTAAATAGTTTAAATCTTCTAATGTTTGCATGTCTGAGCGTGCTCCCAACAGGTAGGTTTCCAGCATAGACATTTTGGCACGCCCAGTGGGACCCACGTCCCTATTTTTCTAACATTTTTACAAGATTTTTTGCGGATCAGAAAACTCTAACGTAGACCCATCTCTGCTCTGGAGTTGCTATCTCCGTAGATTGCCGTCTCCGACACTTGGTCGTCTGCACATAAAATCTGCCGTCTTCGCCTGCCTAAACGCAACTTGTTAAAATGTGTTTTTAAAGTTGATTTTTATTAATTTTAAGTGTTTTAACTCTCGGGTTTCTGACAGGGATAGACTTTTTAAGAGTTAAATGCTGTTAAAATTGATAAAAATATCATTTTTCAGTTTTAATAAGTCTGTTTATTTTACATAAAAATATGAATGTTTGTTTTCTGTAGTCTGCGTAGGTATTCCACCATCTCCGCAGATTACTATCTGCGTAGATTACTATCTGCATAGATCATCGTCTGCGCTAAGCTACCGTCTGTGCCTGTTTTCTAAAACTTATGTTTTTTAACACATTTTTATATTCCAAACTACTAACCAGATCATTACAGGTTCTGTGATTTATATTTTGAAGGATATTAATGAACTTGTATGATTAAACACTTCTTTTGGAATGCATAAAATGAACTTCACCAAATATTGAATGCATAAGGGAATGAACTTCACAAACTCTTGAATGACTTAAAGTGAATCAAACACACCTTTACAAACTTTTCTTTTTGCTGTGTGGGAAAAGAATTGAACATGTATGCTTAATCACACTATTGTGTCTTTTTCTTAGGTAGAAAAAACATAGTTGCTTTAATTAGGTTCAATTTAGGAAATGAACTCTTCTTGGTGTGTTTGAAGAACTATTTTTCAACACTTCTTTCGAGCTTATTTTTCATTAGATTAAATCCCCTTTAATTTACACGATGCTTTGATTAAACTATAGCCGTATCCTCTCCCCTCGCCTTCATGGATCTTGGGTGAAGAGAAAGCTTAGCTTAATCAAGCCTCTAGAGAGGCCTGTCTAGAGGGAGCGCTTCCCCTTTAGAGGATGACCTCAAACTAGTAATCCCTTCGGCCGATATAGAAATAAGGTGTGACCCAAAGGTCTGCCTTATCCCTTCAAGCTCGGGCAGGTCATGTTCAATGGTAGTCCATACTGAGTGAATATCCCTCAGCATACTGACATGGTTGAACTAGAGACTTAAGTGTCTCACACCGTACAAACCAATTGTGGGGACGCCACAAAAGCTTACTAGAAACCATAAAGTAGTAGTCTACCCAGTTCACCTTTGAACGGTAACTTATTATAGTGTAAGGGGAGGGAAGAATCTCCCCCCAAGATTCCCATCATACGTGTCCCAGGGTATTGTGTTGTGAAAGAGATCTTCGTAGCACGGTGACAATACCTGGAAAAAGGCAAAAACACGGGTGCCCTTCTGGGGGTGACATGTTGTGTGAGATGAAGGACTACCAAGAAATGGGCCTATAATATTTCATGTGAAGCCAATTCCTTAGGTAGATACTGCTTGAACTGTCTTTCGATGTGCTAGACCCAGTGAAAACATAAGTGGTTTGAAAGGATCACTTGAACATACACAATCAAAATATTACAAAGCTAGAAGAAAATCCCTCAATGTCACATATGATTGTATCCCTCAAGATATCTTTGTCCCTTGTTGGATTGTTTTGAGATGTGTGTCTGTTATTTTCTAGTTTTCTTGTGCTCAAAATCAGTTCTTGTCATCGAATAATTTGCCCAAAATCAGACTGAAGATCAAAAATCTGCTAAAAATTTTAACACACAACCTTAGTCTCAGTCGGTGGTCTCCGCTCTGGATCTTTCATCTGTGTAGATTACCATCTGCGCAGATTTCCATCTCCAAAGATTTCCATCTGCGTCTAAGAACTGTTGTCTCCACTTAAAAAATAGTGAGCTTCAAAATTGGCCAAAATAACCAAAATTTGACTATCTATAGGACCCTAGAACCATTTGTCCTAAATCATTCATTCACTTGGCCAAAATTAATTTTTCCATGACATGACCAATTTTAAGAAGTACAAGAAGGTCAAACTTCCTAAATCTTTAGTCCTTAGAGAACAAAAGGAAACTACTCGTAAATCTAAGGAATTCCAACACATTGCAACATCTATCAAACAAGGTATTAAACACCATGAGAAGCTTGACAAAATCATTTACAACAATACCATTTGCAAGTTCATGGCCAAGTTTTCACTCAATAGATCCTTTATCATGCTTGAACAATATGATTAGGTAACACCTGGCTTTTGGATCATTCTTCCACTTCTTCCATCATCATTCTTCCTTTGGAGCATAAGTTAAAAATCAAATCAAATCCTTAGGTTGAGAGACCTTAATCAGAGTATTGTTGACCTTTATCCTTAAACAAACACGATATTACTTGTAGACCATCAGTCTGTCTCAAGTAATTTAAATCCCTTAGTGATATCTCATTTTGCTTGAGATCACAAGTCAATCTTCAAGTAGGATAGATATTGCTTTAAATCCTTTGTGTTTGTATCATCATAAGGTTTAACATGCTTAAGTTTTGTCTCAAAAACCTTTAAATCAATCAATCAAATTATCCAATCAATCAAATCAATCATCAATCAACCAATCCTTCAATCAATCAAATCAATCCAATCCAATCCAATCAAATCAAAGATCTTTGCTCCAATCCATCTTCCATATCTCCTTGACTTTCATTCTTCTACCATTGTATGGTTGTCACTCGATCCCAAGCCAGAAACATGAGGAGAACAACGTCCAACACTAATCGTGAAGAGAACCCATTTTCCACACATTACTTTCATGGAAGTGGGGTACAAGATGAGGAAGTGGCTGAAGAAACAAAATTAGTATACCAAGATGAAAGGCCTAATCAAGTGATTGACTTCCTTAGAGATCCCTACAATTTGGAAATGGTTGAGAAGGCCATAATGCATAACAGTGATGAGATATTTTTGAATCTCATCCATAATGGTGTTACAGTCCCTCAGGAATTTGATGAAACACTCCTTACCAGAAATGTCACTAAAGCCACTGCTCCCACTTCAGCAGCCATGGCTTCTACTTCAAACGCTACATCATCATGTGACACTGGTAAAAGACTTGCTTGCGAACCTCTCACATCAACAACAATATTAGCACTTGTATCAATCGCCGTATCAATACCATAGTTGACACCTAAACAAATCCAGCAAATCATAAGTGCTTTTCCAAACAAGACTACACACAATAGCACTCAAATAATGACAACTCAAGGAGCAAGTGCTAATGTCAACAATATAGGGCAAGTTTCCATGCCCTTGACCTCCTTGTTCCAAACAATGGGGGCAAAAATGTCTGCAAACAATACATCACAAGCCTATCAATATATACCTCCTCCAATGATTGGTATGACCTCTACGAGCTTTTCAGCTGCACAATTTGGAGGAGGTGGAGCTTATGTACCCCCATTTTTCACACAAAGTACCCCAGATGTCACCCAACAAATCAATGAGTTTAAAAGTATTGTACAAGGCTTACAAAGTGGGGGCAAAAGGTAGTTTTCTTTTGAAGAGATTTGTCCCTATCCATTTGACAAGTCTATCACTATGCAACCATTCCCACCAAACTTTGAGATACCTAAATTTGAAAAATACAAGGGAGAAACATGTCCTCTCTAGCATCTCAAGGAATTTTACATTGCCTATCAAGAGGTTGCTTATAATGAGAACTATTTGAAAAGACTTTTCACTAGGAGTCTTGGAGGTGCAGCCTTGGAATGGTTCATGGCCCTTCCTTATGGGTCAATTTATACCTTCTCTGACCTTGCACAAAAGTTTTTTGGACAATATTCGTATAACATTGAGCATCAAGCAACACTCAGAGATTTGTGTAACACTAAACAAAAGAATGGAGAAACCTTTGCTAGCTTCTTACAACGATGGAGACATATTGCAAATCGCATGCCATGGAAGATACCTGATAATCACTTAATTGACATCTTCACAAATAATTTAATCCCTGAGATGTCCTTCCAAATAAAGATGACTTCACCAGATACCTTTGAAGCCCTTGTCAAGAAGGGAAAAGACATTGAAGATGGTCTTTTGCAAAGAGGCACCATTAAACATTATACTCCTTTCAATAATGATAAACCAAAATTTTGGAGTAAGAACAAAGGAATTGTCAATGATGGAGTGACTGATGCCAAGCACGTTCAAAATGTTCAAGCATCCAACAATGCCAATCAAAACAATCACAATAACAATCAGAACCAAAACCAGTACCGCAATAACAACCACAATCAGAATCAGAATCAGCCCAATCAGAACAATCAGAATCAAAATAATCAGCAACTGCGTAATCAATCATTCTTGTTCCCTCGCAACAATTATAACAAAAACAAAAACAACAATGACAATCGACAATGACATCAACTCACAACTTTAGCAGAGCCTTTAGATGTGATCTTCAAACAACTCGCAGATCAAGGAATGATAGTTTACCCGAATACTCGACCTTTTGATGAGAATCAACCCAAACCTATTTGGTATAAAGATAATGAATATTGTGATTATCATCACATCAAGGGACATGATACCAAGAAATGCATGAAGCTCAGACACTTTGTGCAAGATCTCATTGAAGATAGAAAAATTGAGGTTGAGGGTCAGAACGCATCCTCATCTAATGCAAAACTTAAAGTCTATAATCAACCTTTCCCACCTCATAATCAAAACAATGCATCAAATGCCATTCCTTATTACTATTCTACTAATACCATTACAGGTCACGATCGAACATGTGGGAGTCTAGATGAAAATGATATCTTTGGGTTTGATTCCCTTTGTGGCCACATTGAATAAGTTGACACGCATGTTAATACCATAAAACTCAAAGCTGCTGATTGTAATGCTACTACACGAAGACCCAGAGTCACTATTCACACTGCTAATGGACCTTCTACATCTGCAAATCCACCAGCTGCACCATCTACTGCTGCTCGGCCTGCCTCACATTTTGACTTGTTGTCCCAGTTACGAAAGATACCTGCACAAATATCCATCCTAGAGCTCTTGCAAACATCGCCAATCCATAGAGAAGTCCTTCATAAAGCTCTAAATGAATCCCGTGTTCCTGAGAACATTAATGCTGCACAATTCAAAGCCATGATAGGGAACTTATCCGTGCAAGAACATTTGGTTTTCACTGATAAGGATTTTAGTGGTCCCGATTCTCATCATAATATATCCCTCCATATAGAAGGTAAAATCTGCTCCACAAGAGTCAAAAGAATCCTTATAGATGGTGGATCTGGCCTAAATTTGTGCACATTGAAAATGATTCATAACATTGGTCTTTCTGAGGACCTCATTGATAAAGATAAGAGAATTACAATAAAAGCTTATGGTGATAGAGAATGAGAAAGCAAGGGCATGATCACATTGCCCTTACAAGTGGGCCCGACCCTGATTGAAACTGTTTGCCATGTGCTAGATCTAGATTTACCTTATAACATCTAGCTAGGACATCCATGGATACACGCTATCAAAGGTGTACCCTCTACCTATCATCAGTGTCTAAAATTCCCACATCATGGTAGAGAAATCACAATTCCTGGAGATCCTAAGCCCTTTCAATATTACAAAATATTGGAAGGAAAACAAACTAATTACTGCCCATTGAATGAATTTGGCTGACATTCCAATCAAGAACCCCCTGGTTTAGATAAGACATCTGAAACACCAACTAAGGAAACCAAAGGAAAAGAAAAAGTTACTGAGGACAAAGCTACTAAAGACAAACCTTCCTCATCTGAAGAAAAGGCCACATTCACAAACCAAGGCATGGGAGAGTATAAATTTGAAAGTGCCTTATGTGTTGGGAAACTCCCCTTGTCTCCAAAGTCTTATGGGAGACCATCACCATTGCCCCTTTCCAAGGATAAAGTGCTTATGCATTGCAAGTCAACTATTTTTGAACATTGGGGGTCCTTATCAGATGAACACATGGAATATAGCATCCTTGATTGGCTCTGTAATGATGAAGAAGAACAACCTGTAACTTTCCCCAAAGGAAAGTATCCTAAAGTTACTCCCATTGTTGAAAACATGGGATATCATGGTACCGGTCTTGGAGCTAATGAAACAGGAAAGAAGAAAATC
>MU228020.1:2573168-2636804 GCA_018584345.1 Thuja plicata
ATATGCTTATTATAGTTGATGAAATAAATAATATTATATACCATACCGATTGACATCGGTTTAAATCAAATAAATAAAACAAATTAATATCGGTTACAAATACCGATTTGTATTTGTTATACATACTACAATATGTATTAAACAAAGAAAGCAATTAATATCAGCTGTCATTAATCATCGACTATGTTTAACTGAGTTTGCAATTGGTCGACGGCATTTGTATTGCTGTGCACACTGTCGGTGATGGTTGTTTATAGACCGAGTAAATTAACAACTGCAGAGGTTAGTTTAACTTATCATTGATACCCGTGATTGTTATTAGTTAGTATAACCGTTGGGTAATATTGTTTTCATAGTCACCGATTAATATCGGGTAGTCATGAATCGGTACCAGTTAGTATTATGAAACATGTTGATGAATAGACATGTCTCCACGTGTGGAGACATGTCTCTTCATCAATATGTCTCCTCATATATATAGACCTCTCATGATTGAATGAAGACAAGTATAAATAGTAAAAACAATACAAGTCTCATCTATGAAATTAACATAATATTGATATAAATATATTTATTATTGACACTAATATATTTATATATATTTGTTATTATATTAGTAATAAATAGATTTATATATATTGTGATTAAATAGATATTATATATATTCAGATTATATATATATATATATATATATATATATATATATATATATATATATATTGGAATTCTGAAAAGAAAATTAAAAGTCATATATCCTAATCTAAAATTTTAACACTTGTATATAAATTCATGCATGAAGAGGAATTTAAAGAACAAGAACCCATGATGGAGAGGATGGATCAATTGGTGGAATTAGAAGAAATAAGAGCAGAGGCACACAAAATAAATATGAAGCTCCAACAATAGCCTAGGTACCTTTTTGATAAAAGAGCCATTGAAAGAAAGTTTCAGATTAATGAAATGGTACTTCAATGGAATGCTAGAAAAGAATAAAAGGGAAAACATGGTAAGTTTGAATCATTATGGATGGGCCCATTTGTAGTTCAAGAGTTTCATGGTCAAGACTCATACTTTCTGGAAGAATCTGATGGTGAGATACAAGAATTTATAGTGCATGGACAATTCCTGAAGCACTATTTCTCATAAATTTCTTTGTCCCATGCATAGTAGAATAGATTTCCCTATTTTAAGTTATGGTTTTGTTGTGTGTGCATGTATAATTTTGTTTCAGTTTGTGGTCTGCCTACCAAAGTTTTGGTTTCTAATACTAATCTTGTAATTAAATTTCCCCAGTCAGAGTCATTGTTAGCACTGTATATTGAAAATTTTCAAATTTCAAACAATGGCCTTGTTCCCACATATTCTTGTTCAAAATCTATATAGTTTTATGTGAAAGGGGTTCAAAATTGGTTAAGCTTTTAGTTTTTCTAGTTTTAAGCTTAATCGCATAGTCGCACTGTTCATTTTGAGTGGCCTTTTGAGTCTATGAGTGAGAAAGTCATTATTTGGTTTGTTATTGCACAATCATGGTCGTATTGGAATTAGGTAAGTTTACTGTGTGATTTAGCGACATGGTGATCAAAAGGTTCATCACGCAATCATGGTATGTATAAGAAGTCAAGTCTTTTATTAGTGAATGCGCAATGTTGTGAGGTTTATTGTTTATCACTAAATTGCGGAGGTCTTAAGTTATAATTTTTGGGCTTAGCGAGGAAGTGAGCGGTTAGTTTTAGCACATCATGCAGTCATGGTTGTTTTATGTCATGAGCTTTCTGCGCAAGTGTGCAAAGAAGTCACATTTTAAAATATCACTCGCTAGCTGAGGTTTTGACTAATGTGTTTTTTTCTGTGTGAGTAGGCAATGCAGTATATTTTAATGATTAAGTCATTCTTGTCGCTCAGTCATGCTGGAAGCTTTTAAGGTTCTGAGATGAGCAAGTGCATGACTAAAAGATGAGGTTTTTTATCATTCACTCACTGGTGATTTTTTGTTTAAGTTTTTTATCTTGTGAGTGTGTGATGAGGGAAAAAGGCAAGTTGTCACTCAGTCACTAATGAACAAAGTCAAGTCAAAAAGGATCAGCGAGTACGCAACTAATGAACTATGAAGGATTGTTGAAGTGCGAGTAAGTGACGGGTTAAAAGATGTTGTAATAAATGGATCATCGCTCACTCGGAAAGATAAAAGAGTTCATCAAAAGGATATGGCGAGTGTAAGAGGAAATGATTCATGATTGGTTCTAATCATTACTCACTCGGTCATATTCAAACATGATGAGCTAGAGGTTAGTGAGTGCGTGATGAGGGAAAAGGAAAGTTGTCACTTAGTCAGTAATGAAAAAAGTCAAGTCAAAAAGTGTTAGCGAGTACGCAACTGATGAACTATGAAGGATTGTTGAAGTGCAAGTAAGCGATGGGTTAAAAGATGCTGTAAGAAATGGATCATTGCTCACTCACAAGAATAAAAGATAAGATCAAAAGGAAATGGTGAGTGTGTGAGAGGAAATGATTAATGATTGGTTCTAATCATTGCTCACTTGCTCATATTCAAACATGATGAGCTAGAGGTTAGCAACTACACGACAAAGGAAAACTTCACAAATGGATTTGTACTTTCTCACTTGCACAGATTTGAAGAAAGTGAAATTTTAAGTAGCGATTTTGTGACTGATAAAATGAAGTATGCTACCACTCACTCAAGCAGGTGTAAATGTAACTAATAAATGGATAGTGACTGTACGACTATTAAATGATCAAGCTGCTATTTAGGTCATCGCTCAGTCATGAAAGATATAAGTCCAGACAAAGTGAGACCATGAGTGTGTGAATGGTTGTAAGAAAAAGTCTTATTACTCACTTGCAAGGACATTTTTGAATAAAAGTCTAGTACAAAAAGTGAGCGACAAGTTGACAAGTGTCCCATTCCCAAATTCTAAAATACAAAAAGGTAGAAAAGTGCATACTCTGTTCTAGCAAGGATGGAGTGTGAATTAATGGTCGCATTAGTTTCAGAAAGTTAACTGTATGATGCTGCAAGTGGGAGAATTCACATTCAAATGGACAAGACACTGATTTGATGGCTATAAATATGAATGATTGAGATTGTTTTCTATACAACTCTCATTTCTTCCTTTGAGAATTTTTGAGAAAGCAATAGAGCTCATTTCTTGAGATTGCATTCTGAGAGAGAAGATGAGTCAAGATACTACTAATGCAGCCTCACAGGGATCTGAGAAGAAAAAATTTGTAGGGAAGAAATATGTGGAAGAATTTGCTGAGTTATTTCCTAGAACGTCAAATGCAAATAGTGCCAATTGGGATGAATGGAAGGATAGATGGTGCCAGTGGAGAAATCTTGTTACTCCCAATTTCTCTAGTAGTACTCTTTTCCATTATTTCTGGATTAATAGGGTTAAAGAAGTTCCTATTAGCAATCCTTGGGAATTGAATATGGAAAAATTAATTGTGCTTGATGTCTATATTGATATAGACCTTATAAAAGGATGAGCTAAGAACTATTGCCCAGTAGCTAGGGTAATTAGAAAAGAAGAACAAAGAATCCCTAGTGTATATAAATAGAAGATCAGTAGCAGAGGTCTTTGGAATCACTGGTGCATTATGAACGAAAATTGACTTGGAAAAGATACATGCGAATTTCAAAAAGAGGGAGAAGTTGATCAGGAAGTATGAGATGCCCAGATTTGTGCCCAGGGTAGATAGAAACCTAGTGATCATCCCATATAATGTTCAACCACCTTTTAACCTATCTCTTTCCCACCATTATGTGAAATGCATAGTGTATGGCCTAAGTAGAGTTTTAGGTTTTGATGGAGATTCTACTATTGCTCCTGATGTGCTTATGATGGCCATGAATATCCAACACCTAGAGGTCAATTCAGATTATGATTATGTGGGGTACTTAGTTGAAGCTATACATACTGCACTGGTAGATATATAGTCAAATGTTCATGTGCCAACTTTTAAACAAGGTATCCATGGATAAAGAGCTGGAATTATTTGACTCAGAATATGGTGCCAACATGCCAATCCAAAGGTGGACCTAGGTATGAGACAGTGCTTCTGTGAACTCATCTTTTGTATGTTTTATTAATTAGATTGTGGATCCAATTTTTGATTTATTGAGAGAAGATAGGGAGAGGTTACCAATTGAGGTTAGAATGATTTTAAGACCTTGGCATTTTGTTCAAAATTGGCCAATTACTCACAATTGGGCTGACTTTTTCATCTTTGACCAATTCACTATTATCAGGGTATATGGTTGTTCACAACCATCTCATGTTCTCCCCAAATTTTTTCTCTTAGGGTTGCATTTTTAGAATTCATTTGGAATATCACCTGGGTGGATAAAGAATTCTTAGAAGGAGATAGGAGGGGTAATGTTATCCATAGGTTATGGGTGGGGTTTGATTTCTCTAGTGGGAAGAGATTTTTTTATTTGGTCAATGATTTCTTAAATCAACATAGGATGTCCACAACAGTTGCCAGTTTTTGTGACCCAGAATAGTTCATAAAGATAGCTTTGAAAACTATGGTTTCCTGGGTATGAATCAGAGATCATGAGCCATTAGATGATGAAGATTTTGGTAGGAATAGGTTGGATAGAGCTGAGGTCCAAGATAGAAGAAGAAAATGGAAGGATCTTCTAAGGGCTGAAAAGGAGTGGAAGGAATCTGACAAAACATTTTATGTGTTCTTCCCTGATAGTCCATACTTGCAAAGAATGGAAGAAATGCTGAAATCATATGACATCTTAATGGCATAAATACCACAGCTCAGTGCTGAGGATGCACAATCCCAGGGATCCCCTATTTATGTTGCACTACATGATCGGGAACATTTGGAACAACAACAAGAAAAACATCAAGAAGGAGAAGAGGTTGGTCAAGAAGCTACTTATACCAAAGAACCACCTAAGAAGAAAATGAAAATAGAGCACAAGATCGTGCAAGATAGAAAAAGCTTGCCTAAAGCTATGATAACAGAGCATGGAAAATACTTCAAGAAATTGAAAAGGCAATGGCAGAAAGAGCCTCAAGATTAAGGCCATGGAGATAATTAGATGATCCTATTTCCAAAAGTTGATGAGAGAGTAATGATGGCAACTGATTTCATCAAGGATGATGAATTCATAAAATCTGAAGAATTCAAAATTTCTTGATCAAGTCAAAACAAAAGGATTTGAGGCAAAGCTTGATCATAGGTGAAGGACAAGAGGAAAAGAATAAGGAGATTGTAAACACTCGAAGATTATGATCCTAAGAATGAATTGATTACTGTGGAGCATGCCAAATTATTGATACAGAATAGTGGTGTATTGTTAATGCTTGATTGGGACTTGCAGTCCACTTTCATGATAGATCAAATTAGAAGGCAAGAAGATCTTTTGTTGAAAATAGAGTTCAAGGTAGATGATGTATTGAAAGGATCAAGATTTGATCCTAAATCTAAGACATTAGCCATTTGGTCTTGGCCCTTGGTACATAGAAGCCTTTGGTCATGACTATTAGAGAAGAAAAAAGAGCTGATAGAATGATTTGGAATTTATAGAATACCAGTGATACAGGGATTACCCAGCTCATGACTTGGGAATCTTTCTTTAATTTAGCTTTACAAAGGATTTGTCAAAGAGGTATGAAACAAATTTTGGTCAAATAATGGCTCTGGCCAAGAAACATGAAGAAGTTGTGATTCATAACCACACCCTAGAGGACAAAATAGCAAAATTGAAGAAAGAAACAAAAATACAACCCCCCAGGAAGTATCCAAACATGAAACAGATGTTGTAATAGAAATAAAGGAGGACTCAGCACTGGAAAAAGGCCAATCTAAGGAGATATCACAGGGACAAAATGTTAATGTGATATCTATTGTATTGCCTATACTGCAACATCAGATTGATGTTCTAAAGCAAAAGACTGAAATAGTGTATAGGTTATATGGCTCACTATAGGAAGCCTCAAAGACAACTGCTAAAGCCATGACATTTCTAGAGCCTACATTCAAAACTTGTTCAGGAAGAGATAGGCTAATGGATAAATTGAAGACAACAATATTATACAGTGATGATTTTCCTGACAAAATCACACAGAATATTGAGATGATTAGTGAAGTAAATGATAATTATGCTTTCTTCAGTGGAAAAGATGAGGTAATAAATAATAAATTGTAGTTATTTGGTGATCAGTGCCCTCCATTAGCTCCAAAAAATTATGATGAATCAGGTGTGTTAAAACCACAATCAAACTGGAAAGCTAAATTTGATGGAATATGCAAGGATTAGGAAATGAAACAACACCTAGAAAAGGATACTGCTGTCAAATATTGTAATGAATTGATTGATAACCTTTTTAAGGTTGAAATAGATATGACCAAGTTTGTTATTGAGGCTAGAAGAACCATGGATGTCAGGTGGAGAGAAGTTGTTACCAAGCTAGAGTAGGAGAAACCTTTTTATTGGCCCACCACCAAGGAGGTGACTAGATGGGAAGTGAAGCTGAAAGGATAAGGGAGATATTTTCAAGTGTAACAACAATTTTTGTTCAGACTTCACATACATTTTGCCACCCGTGTTCTGTTTTATTTTTGGTTTTTATGTGAGTTGTAAAAGTTGTTGCAAAGATTTTGTAAATCTTTCCCATGTAGTCTGTAGCTTTTTTCATCCTTAGTTATAAAAGGATTCCAAGACTACTAGGAAAAGGATAGCCATTTTTCATTTGGGAGTACAAGATTTAATTGTACAAACTCTAGTTTAAGACCAATATATTTTAAGTAGGGTTTTGAAAGTTCATTGTTGAATGTAATAGCAATTTTTGATTATGAATGCAAATGAAATCCATGAATAGTTTCTAAATCATATGAAGAGTACTTGTCTTCATTATTATGTTCTGAATTTTATTTAAATTGAATACTCAAGGAATGTTCAATTTATGTATCTATTAGGTGGATTTTGGAATTGTCTTAGGGTTCTTTCAAGGAATAATCAAAAATCACCCTAGGGTTATTTTAATAAGGTTCAGAGTGTTTAATGAGTTTGATGAGTTATTTTATCATATGTGTGAAGTTTGGTATGCAAGGTGTATCTATTTTCATTTTAGATCTGTAGTTGTTTAAGTTCATATTCACAGCAATTGACTATGAATATTCATAGTAACTCCATACCTTAGGATAAAGCACTAGTTTGTTTTCCATTAGAATAGGTGACTATCATATTGAAATTGATCTTTGTTAGTATGTTAAATTCTGTCAAATAAATGTTGCAGAGATTGATCTCTGTAATTCCATTTATATCTGCTAGAACTATTTTGTGATTTGATTGTTCTAAGTTAGAAGGGTATTCCCACCCGAGTTTATGGAGCTCAAAGTGTAGGGGGTTTAAAAACCTTGTTTCTATCTTTTTGTATCTTGCTTGATCATTGTTTAGGACAAATAGAGAAATCTCATTTAGAGTATTTCATATGTCAGCAAGAAAAAGAACTAACACATTCTTAATGCCAAAATTTTCATTCTCTCTAAATTTTATATTTTTAACCATTTCAACAACTAATTGACATCTATAGTTTGATTTAAGATTTCAAAATAAATATTCCACATTCTTCTAGACACTCTTATACAAGTGTTACCCTAATTTTACACATTGCAATATGATAATCATAAACAACATAAGATTGCATGAAGGTACACATCTTTAACATTTTCATTCAGTAAATGAAAATGAGATACATTGCCATTGCATTCATACTACCAGATTTTTGTACTCTAAGTATTGATCACATTCAAATTCTCAAATTCATAATTGATCATTAAATTGTGCATTCAAACTGAATGTAATAAGAATATGTTTCTTCATTATTACATCTTTTCATATTGAAACTTAGAGGTAATCATAGAAATGAAATCATGATAGAAGCATTAGTAGGGGTCCATGCATTGCCTTGTAGGGTGTTCTGCATTTAGTAGTTGGTTGTCTTCTTGGTCCAAGTCTCCAGGTCTGTCATTAATCATCATGTCATGTGCTACATTTTAGGTCTAGGGTCCTGTCCTACATCATGAAAAGAGAAAATAATTAGATCCAAATTGGATCCAAGCAATGCATTGAAACCAAAATAGTATACAATAACCAAAACTTTTAGAATTGTAAATCTATGAATAACATCAATACAGCAACAAAGTATGCATCTACGCCAACTGAATAAAAGTATCAAAGGGACATAACTCCATGAAACCTTTTACTGTACATGGTTATCATTGTGCATTGTTCAAAAGTTGTTGTTTGTGAAACCAGAAATCTGAATTAAAGGGACTTAGTTCCTGTAGCTAAGAAACCTTTTTCAAAAAATCAATAGATTAGATAGTAAACACAACCAATCAACCATTATTCATGCATGAATTTAATTTCACATGGAAATCACACACAAACATTGATTGGTTGATTTTGTCCACTAACCTAACATGTTGATTTAATGGTGTGTGCAAATGAAGTGAATAGAGATTGATCAAATGTAGAAAGAAACATGATTTATGAATTCACTAGTTGCAGATGATAAAGAAAATGCAATGAGTGTCATGATCCCATGCTCAAAACTCATAAGATGCATTATGAAATAATTCTAGGAGTTCATGATTTCAGAAAATATGAAGATGCAGAAGAAGGAGATGTAGTTTATAGAGTTTGGCCCAAGATACAAGCATGTTGTTACAAGTTTTGATTGTGATGGGGAGCTCCTTTCCTAGATCCTCCTAGATATATCCAAGTCCTTCTACTAGACTTCCTTAGGGTCTCTTCTCTACCCTATCTAGAGGATAATAACCTAATCCCCTAACTCACTAGGAACTCTCCACCAATTTCAACTCTTCTATATACTCCTCTCCATACTTCTCTTGCAGTCATGGTTCCACTAACCATCTTCCACTCCTATGGTGTCAAAATCTTAAGGATTTCTTCCTCAACTCCCCTTAGGTCTAATTCCCTCTCTAAGGATTCAATTTTGTGAGTTCCCCATTCATTTTTCCAAATGGTTTCTAAAATCAAGCCTTTTAGGCCTTGTAGCCTTTTTAGGCCTATTAGCCCTCCAAAACATAGAAAGGTTGATTTTTCTCCTAAAATCCCTTAACAACCCTAGAAAAAATTCCATATTATTTGTTGGTTTTTCTTCCCATTTAGGATTTTATACATCTTTGGTCTCCCTACTATCTGTACAATGGACTTTTTCCAAACCCCTAAAAATAAGGGTTTCTAGGGCATGAAGACTGGTCTGGATTCTTGTTATTCTTTCACTGATCTAGTGAAATCCTCTGAAATCCTCCTTCCATCAGAATATCTAAACCTCATGCCCCTACACACCTCCAACATTGATTGGCACATACCAATCACCTTGCAACCCCCATTGTTGTTGCACTGCTCAGGAACCCTAACCAGAATGACTAACACTCGCCTAGGGCCTGATTGTTTTCAAGCTTCCCCTGCACACACACAAACACACACTCCACAATAAATATGTACAAAGTATATACAAGGCTCTAATGGATTTTGAACCATGGGAACACCAAATAAACCCTTTCTTTACATGACTAGACCAAAAAGTGAACTTGCAAAACACAAAAAATTTAACAAAGCTTAACTAGAAATTTTAACCTATTAAAATAATGCCACATAGAACTTGGAAACTAAATTTTAGAGACTATCCAATCATTAATTCAGTCCATTTAATCTAATCAAGTGGTGGATGATGGCTCTGTCACTTAATTATAGTGTAAAATCCTTCTTCTTGAACACCAGTTCGTACACAATGAACTCTAACTATCATATTAGGGTTGGGAACACATTATATACCTCTATCCCACATGTTTAGATCCTTTGGTCAGGATTTGGGCACCATAAGCGCCGATTCCTAAAAAATAGGAAATGTTGTCATGACAACTTTGACAACTTTTGTCAAAATGCCAATTTTCACATTTTGAGTGTCCCAATTGGGTCCAAACCTTACCAATTGAGCTCAAATGACTAAATAACATTAGAACCTTAAAAATATTCCCACTTTGGGACTTTGATCAACCCTTTGATTGTTGAGTTGACTTCTAGGTCTTAGACCCCTAGAATCAACTAGACTCAAACAACATCAAACCCTAACCTCCCTAACTCTATCCACACTTAAATATAACACTGAGGAATTTATATTTTAGTCCTTATTCTTGGATGGTTGGCCAAACAAATCTACAAGAAAAAATATTCAAAGATCTAGAAAAAAACCTTAGGGTGCTCCTGCACCATCCTCCCCTGCAAAAAGAAAGTCAATGTACTTGTGGTGTTAGGAACTCCTCACTGATTCCATGCTTCTTGAAGTCACTCTCAGCTACCTAAGTGGCTTTTGACTTTGGTTTCTATCTCCACTTCACTAGATGCTCCATATAGACTTTGTGTCTTGTCTTCTTCTTCGCCCTTGAATCCAATATCTTCTCCACTTGTGGCTTGATTTGTTCAAACTCTTGAACTCTCCCATGTCCTTATGCACCTATGTACTATACTACAACTCATCCATCTCTGGTCCCTTATATATGATCAAATCTTTCACATTTAATATTGGAGAATTTGACATCTCCTTGGGAAACTCCACCTTATAAGCATTAGGCCCATACTTAGCCAATATCTTGCAAGGTCCAATTATTTTCATCTATAGCTTACTAGGTATCCCCTTTTGTAATCTTGCCTTATTCAGGAACACCATCACTATTTCACCCACTTCAAACTGCAAATCTCTCCTTCCCCCATCTCTTTTTTCCTTTAACTTCTGATTTGCTTCCATTAAGGTCCTCTTTACCCATTCATGGACTTCCCTCATTGATTTGGAAAAATCATAAGTATGTCCACTAACTCCCTCATATCCTTTGAGGTCTTTGAGCTCCATCACACCCCTTGGATGTGCCCCATACATAATTTCAAATGGACTTTTTTTCTATAGTCCTATTTGTGATACCATTATAGGAAAATTCTTCCTATGGTATTACTTGCTCGCATCCTTGTCCATATTCCTTTGACAGACACCTAAGTAGGTTCCCAAGTACTTTATTGATCACTTCAATTTGCCCATCCATTTGAGGATGATAAGGAGATCCATGAGACAAGTTTGTGCCTAGTCTCTTCCATAGGGTCTTCCAAAAGTGACCCATGAACTTCACATCCCTGTCTACAACAATGCTCATTGGTAGACCATGAATCCTTAATACATATTTGAAAAATAAGTAGGAAATATGGCTGGCATCATGTGTTGTTTTGCATGGTATGAAGTGGCTCATTTTACTAAACCTGTCTACCACTACATATACATTGTCTAAACTAGTTGGAGTTCTAGGTAACCCCACTACGAAGTCCATACTTATGCACTCCCAAGGTCTAATTGGGATATGTAATGGTTGGTAAAGTCCTACATTGATTGAAGTGCCTTTAGCCTTTTGACATATGCCACACTGCTCCACATATCTTCTCACTTCCTTCTGCATCTTTGGCCACCAATAGTATCTCTCTACTAAGTCCAATGTCTTATTCAATCCAAAGTGTCCACTTAGGCTTCCATTATGATTTTCCTATATGAGGTTATCCCTCATTGAGCCTTTTGGAACACAAAGTTTCTTGCCTTTGAATAGCAAACCATTCTGCAATGTATACTCTACAAACTCACTATGAAAGTAATTCTCAAAATTCTTACATACCTTGTATATCTCTGAGAAATCTGAATCTCCCACATATAGGTCCTTAAAACCTTCAACTCCTATACTTTGCAATTGAATCTCTTGGATGGTGACGATTCTCCTACTAAGAGCATCTGATACTTAGTTTTGCACCCCCTTCTTATGATTTATGGTAAAGGCTTAAGATTGCAGGAACTCCATCCACTTGATGTGTCTCAAGCTAAGCTTGTCTTGAGTGTTTATATATCTCAATTCTTGGTTATCTATGAAGAAAACAAACTCTTTAGGAAAAAGATAATGCTTCCACTTATTTAAGGTTTGTAAAAGAGCATATAGCTCCAAGTCATAGGAAGAGTACCTAGACTTAGCCTCATTTAGCCTTTCACTAAAAAAGGCCACATGCCTTCCTTCCTGACTTAAGACAACTCCTACTGCAATGCTACTTGCATCACACTTAATAATTAATGGTTTTTCAAAGCTTTGTAACAACAATATAGGATAAGTATCCACTTCCTTCTTCAACCTTTCAAATCCATCATTATCTACCTTTGTCCACACAAACTTTGTTTTCAAACCTCCTTTTATAGTCTCTAGGACTGGAGCACAAATCTCACTGAATCTCCTAATGAACTTTCTATAGAATTGGGCTAACCCATGGAAGCTCCTAAATTTAGTCCCTATCTTATGAGTAGGCTAGTACAATATGGCCTCTACTTTCTCCTTATCCATTTTAAGTCACCCTTGGAAACCACAAAGCCAAGGTAGACTAACTCTTCTTTCATGAACTCACTCTTCTCAAGGTTTATGGTGAGTTTCTCTTCATGCAGCTTCCTCAACACTAACTCCAAGTCTTTCATGTGATCCTCTTTAGTTTTACTGAAAATTAGGATGTCATCTAGATAGACAACTACAAAAACTCCTATATAGTGCTTCAAGACTTCATCCATCACTCTCATAAAGGTGCTTGGTGCATTGGTAAGCCCAAAGGGCATCACTAACCATTCATACAACCCCTCTATTGTCTTAAATGTAGACTTCCACTCATCACCTTCTTTCATCCTAATTTGATAGTACCCACTCTTCAAATCAATTTTAGAGAAGTACTTAGCACCCCCCAAGCAATCCATCAAGTCTTCTATTCTAGGAATTGGAAATCTATACCTAATAGTTATCCTATTTATTGCCCTAGAATTAGTACATATTCTCCACTTACCTCCTTTCTTAGGGGCCAACACCACTGGGACAACACAAGGGCTGATGCTTTTCCTAATCAATCCTTGATCCAACAACTCTTTCACCTGCCTGGATATCTCCTTGTTTTTCTCTGATGTCATCTTATATGCAACTTTGTTTGGCAAGGATGCTCATGGTATGAAGTCAATCTAATGACTTATCTCCCTCTTTGGTGGTAGTGAAGTTGTGTACCCTCACAAATTATGTCTTTGAACTGGTCCAATAATTCCCTCACCTCTTTTTGCATAGGTGCTTGTTTATGAGTCTCCTCCTCCATTGGCTTTAGCAAAATTGCATAACCAACTTCTTCATCTTTCATATCCTTTAGAAATTCTTTCACATTCATCAACATGACACTAGATTCTACCTTCTCCACTATGTCTTCCTCTAGTATCGATTGTATCTTGAATGTTACCCCATTTTTCTTGAAGGTGTACTTATTATCCTTCCCATTATGGACATCTTCTCTGTCATACTACCATGGTCTTCCAAGAAACAGATGGCAAGCATCCATTGGAAACATATCACATAGTATCCTATCTTGATACTTTCCAATAGCAAACTCTACCCACACTTGTTTATTAACCAAGATGTTTTGACCCTTATTCAACCATGTAACTTTATAGGGACATACATGTGGGATTTTGGTGAGCTTCAACTTCTCTAGTGCCTCCTCAGATATGACATTATTTTCTAACCTTTAATAAATGTTCACTTTACATACCTTTCCCAATATCTTGCATTTGACTCTGAAAAGAGCCCTCCTTTTCTTGTGCTCATCATTGGTGTGTGTCTTGATTAGGATCCTTCTCAACATTAGATGTTCTGCTTTCTCTGAATCCATACTCACCTCTGATTGTTTCGAACAATATTCTTCTTGGACATAATATTTCTTCTTCTCTCCTTGTGAATATGTTGGCTTATCCAGGAACCTATATGTAGGGTGTCCTAACTGTCCACAATTGTAGCATTTCATTGAAGAAAAGTGAGAGCTTCTCCCAAAGCTTCCTGGTCTTCCTTTGCCATTGTTATAGGAACTTCTTCCTCTATTATTGTATCCACCTTTATTGTTTGTCTCTTGTCCTTTCTTTGCATATCTAGATTCACTTTTTCCTCTACTATTGCTACCTCTTCCACTTGAACCTCCTCTATGGCCACCTATGTTATCTCTACCCCTTCCCCTATTTCTTGAACTAGAATCTTATTTCTTTCTTAGTTTCTCTTCTATTTTCAAAGTCATCTGAAAAAAAATATGAATGGAAGTCAAGGTAAAGAGTCTAAGTTCCTCCTAAATGTTCCACCTTAAACCATTTAGGTATCTTTCCACTTTGATGCTCTATGTCTCCTGAATTCTTGATCTAAGGCAAAATTTTTGAAACTCCTCTGTATAGGATGGCACATCTAGGTCTTTTTGCCTAAGGTTCTACCTCTTCTAATGCAATTGAATGTCATAGTCCTCTAGAAGGTAGTTCTCCTTCACCTTTGCAACCATAGTTTTCCAATTTGATATGGGCTTCTTGCCCTCTTTCTCTCTTTCTTCCTGCAAGAACTTCCACCATGTAAGTGTTTACCCTCTTAGCCTTGATTTGGCTATCTTCACCTTTTGGGCTTCTATAATCCCATCACACTTGAAGTGATTCTCCATCCCTTCAAGCCATTTCATAACCATTTCAGTGTCCATCTTACCAGAGAATGCTAGTATTCCTTCTAGAGCCTTTCCACTCAATGTCTTGAGTGCTTTGAGGAATGGTTCCTCTGGTAGAAGAGGGTCAGGCTTTGGTTCTATCTCCTCTTCTACTGGTCTCTTTCCTTTGTATATCCCTTCATGCATTTCTTCCCTCAACTTACTGGTAGTCTCTACCACTTTTGCCATCTTGATCTTCATTTTCTCCATTGCTTCTTAAAAGAAGCCTATTCTTGATTTGCTACTCTAAACGATCCTTGGCTAACTCTACATTAGTTACCATGATGTTCTCACCTATGGATTCACTCCAATCTGACATGTACAATGCCACTCCCAAGCCTTTCAATGGCTCTGATACCAATTTGATGGGGAGCTCCTCTCCTAGAGCCTCCTAGCTCTCTCCAAGTCCTTCTATTGGACTTCCTTAGGGTCCCTTCTCTACTTTATCTAGAGGATAATCTCCTAGCCCCTAACTCACTAGGAACTCTCCACCAATTTCAACTCTTCTATATACTCCTCTCCATACCTCTCTTGCATTCATGGTTCCACTAACCATCTGCCACTCCTATGGTGTCAAACTCTTAAGGATTTCTTCCTCAACTCCCCTTAGGTCTAATTCCCTCTCTAAGGATTCAATTTTGTGATTTCCCCATTCATTTTCCCAAATGGGTTCTAAAATCAATCCTTTTAGGCCTTGTATCCTTTTTAGGCCTATTAGACCTCCAAAACATAGAAAAGGTGATTTCTCTCCTAAAATACCTTAACAACCCTAGAAAAAAATTCCATATCCTTTGTGGGTTTCTCTTCCCCTTTAGGATTTTCTAGGTTACTGTTTGTACAATGGACTTTTTCCAAACCCCTAAAAATAAGGGTTTCTAGAGCATGAAGACTAGTTTGGCTTCTTGTTCTTCTTTCACTGATCTAGTGAACTCCTCTAAAATCCTCCTTCCATCAAAAGATCTACACGTCATGCCCCTACATTCCTCCAACATTTATTGGGACATACCAATCACCCTGCAACCCCCATTGTTGATGCACTTCTTAGGAACCCTAACCAGAATGAATAACACTCACCTAGGGCCTAATTGTTTTCAAGTGTCCCATGCACAAAAACACTCCACAAGCCATATGTAAAAATTATATACAAGGCTCTAATGGATTCCAAGTGGTCATGGAGTTTGAACCACAAAAACTGGCCAGTGAACTTGCAAAACACAAAAAAATTAACAAAGCTTAACTAGAAAGTGTAACCTATTAAACTAATGCCACACAAAACTTTTAAAATACATTATAAACACTATCCAATCATTAATTCAGCCCATTCAATCCAATCAAGTGGTGGATGATGGCTCTGTCACTTAATTACAGTGTAAAATCCTTCTTCTCAAACACCAGTCTGTACACAATGAACTCTAGTTGTCAGATTAGGGTTGGGAACACCTTATATACCTCTATCCCACATTTTTAGACCCTCTGGTTGGGATTTGAGCACCATAAGTGCCAATTCCTAAAAGCTAGGAAATGTTGTCATGACAACTTTAAAAGTTGTCATGGCAACTTTGACAACTTTTGTCAAAATGCCAATTTTCACATTTTGAGAGACCTAATTGGTTCCAAACCTTACCAATTGACCTCAAATGAATAAAGAACATTAGAAACTTAAAAATATTCCCACTTTGGGACTTTGATCAACCCTTTGATTGTTGAGTTGACTTCTAGGTCTTAGACCCCTAGAATCAACTAGACTCAAACAACATCAAACCCTAACCTCCCTAACACTATCCACACTTCAAAATCACACTAGGGACTTTATAATTTAGTCCTTATTCTTGGATGGTTGTTCAAACCAACCTACAAGACAAAATGTTCAAAGATCTAGCAAAATACCTTAGGGTGCTCCTGCACCACATTGCTATTAGTATCAAATATGCAAAGTATAGTAATGTTGCTGGAAGATGCATATGCAATGAAATATGGATGCTCCAAATTGAAATAAAATTATCTAATTCCATGAAGAGATGTGCAAAGAATGATGAAATGCAAAAAAATGGTGTTATAAAGTGTGTGAGTCCAAAAAAAATGCTATAAAGAAGGAGATGAATTGCAATCAAATAATGAGGTAACACTATTGTTCAATTCTTCACAAGTGAAGGTTAAATATAAATGTGAATGTAATACAATTGTCGAGAAAAGCCAATTTTTATTAAACTTTGGAATCTGCTGACAAAGGAGTAAATGCCTTGAAGACTGCAGTGCATGATAACCCAACCTCATGCCATGACGGATGCTGATTTTTTTGCATCAAGTGTGGTCATGTTGACCTAGGGTTATGATGTTGGATTTAGGCTTGTTAGGGTTATATGTTATGTGGTTGGGGTTATATGTTATGGGGTTAGGTTATATGTATTGAGGTAGGGCTTGATTATAGATTTATTGATATATGTGTTGGAGATTTGATTATGAACAGTTGATTGATTGTATGTTTGTCATTGATGACAACATATAATACACAGAAGTACTTCTGTATGTACTTATCCATATGATGACATGAAGACCAGCATGGATAGATACATGTTTTTGACATGTTTACTATGATATGTTCATACACGCAGACCCAGATATGAAGTTTTAGTAAAGATATGTAATTCTGTTATTGACGGTTACAGTTTTGGATGAATAATGGTTTAAGGCCAACATATGTAATGTGTTGATTGAGTTGCACCTATCTTCAGGATATGTATGTGTATATTCATGATTATTTATGAGTTTTTGGTATTAATCTAAATGCACCAAACATGTTTCAAGAAGATTGCAATGTTATGGTTAATTTGGTGAAGCCGACTTAGTGAAGCAACATGTCTATTCAGTTAGTACTTATGCGGTTGTAATTATGCTTGTGTGCTTAGTAGAGCCAACAAGGATGTTAAGAAGAGTTTTCCTATAGGTCCCATTATCTCATACTTGGTGTATGTACTTATAGAAGGTCATTTTTAATAAGAAGAGTTGCGAAAGCCAGAGATTAGAAAAGCAGAGTAGAGTGTTAAAGCAGCAGAGCTATATCTATCATATGTTGATGATATAGATATTGAAGTAGAAGCTTTCAAAGTGAAGATAAGATTGTTATAGTACTATACAAGAGGTTAAAGCATTGGCACATAAAAGGAACTGATCAGACAAGCAGTGTCACAAACAACAGTTCACCTTGTTGATACAGTGTGTATCAAATAACTAGAAGGTTGTAGCCTTCACCACTTGGATAGTGAGTCCTTGGATAGTGAGTCCTCCACCCCTAACAGGGTTATTGTAAAAGACTCCTAATAGGGTTCGACCCTTAACCAGGTCACTATACTACTGCATTGTAATGTACAACTCCTAACAGGGTTGGAAGATCTTTTAACAGGGATCACTATAAATAGTATAGTTCTTTGTGGGTACTAATTGCCACCGGGGTTTTTACCATTTGGTTTCCCCATAACCAAATTGATGTGTTGTGTAAAGTGTTATCTATATGTGCATTTACTTTGTATCAATCTAGATTAATAAGTATAAGATAAATATTTAAAGTTGCAGATAACTAATTCACCCCCCCCCTCTCAGTTATCTCTCAAGTATTCTAACAATTGGTATCAGAGCCAAGTGCCTTGGAGAGAAAGCCTAACAGCTTAAGGTAGATCAGATGGCATACTTTAGAAAAGAGAGCCCTAAGTTCAATGGACAAAACTATCTGGATTGGAAGAACAAAATGATAACACATCTACAGTGCATTGGATTTGAGATCTTTGAGATTGATACACAAGAAGTTGTAATTCCATCCCTGAAAGACCTTGCAAAGGATGATGCTACTAGAAGACAGAAGGAAACATTTACCAATAATGCAATTGCCAAAGAATCCCTAATCAGCACCTTATCTGATAGTGAATTTTTTGAAATCAAGAAAATTGACAAAGCATATATCATATGGAAGTATTTAGAAGACATGTTTGAAGGAGATGTTCAAGCAAAGAATGCACGTAGGAAGACATGGAAGAAGAAATACAACAGTCTTGAGATGTTACCAGAAGAAAACATTAGAGCTTACAATCAGAGAATAAATGAAGCAATATCCAGAATCAGGAACAATGGTGGTGAAATATCAGAAGAAGATATAATGGATAAGTTATTAACTACTTTGACATCAGACTATGAAAAAAAGATTAGTATTCTAGAAGAAACTATGCAATTCTCACAAGACTTCAAGAAAGAGACTTTGATCAACAAAATCTCTGCATTTAAGATATCAAGATTGAAGAATGAACCTAAGAATGAAACAGCCTTCAAAGCTTCAATCCACAGTAAGAAATCCTCACACATCTCTAGTCATAATGAGAATGAAGAAACTGATGAAGAACTAGAAGAGATAATTGCCATGATTGCCAAGAGAGAAAAGAAAGGAAAAGGAAAGTATGAAGGACAACTTCCATTCAAGTGTTTTTTATGTAATAAGATTGGTCACTTTGCATCTAAGTGTCCCACAAGAGTCAAGAAGTTCAGATCTGATTACAAACCTAAGTATAGGAAGGAATGTTACCATGCTAAAGAAGGTGTAACTGATGAAGATTAAGGAGAAGATGAAATTGGATTCATTTCCCTTAAATACATGGAAAGGTTTCTTGAAGAAATGGACATTACAGATAAAGAAGAACAACAAGAATTAGCCTTAATTTCCAAAGCAGATGTTAGAACTGATTGGATCATTAACAGTGGATGCTCATACCACATGATAGGTGACAATGATATATTTGTTCATCTAGACAAATACAAAGGTGGTATGGTTAGATTTGGAGATAACACTCCTAAACCTATCATAGGCAGAGGATCCATCACCTTGGATGAAAAGAACAAAATAGATGATGTTCTATATGTTGATGGTTTGCACCATAATCTTCTAAGTGTTGGACAGCTACTTGATAAAGGTTATCATATGGAGTTCAAATACAACAAGTGCATTATTAGAAAAAAGGATGGAGACATGATTGCATCAGGCTCTAAAATAAAAGGTAATATTTTTCAGCTCAATTTAGATGTAAGTTGTTTTGTTGCAAAAGTAGATGACAGTTGGTTATGGCACAAGAGACTATGTCATATCAATTTTGAAAATATAGTAAAGATCAGTAATTTCAAGGTAGTTAGAGACCTACCAAGCATTGCAAGTCCAGTTGACACAATTTGCAGGGAATGTGTTATGGGTAAACATGTAAGGAGTTCATTCAGAAGCAAGAAGACCTCATCTGAAAACAAGTTGGACTTAGTACATACAGTTTTATGCGGTCCTACTCAAACAAGATCATACTATGGTGAAAGGTACTTTATTTTGTTTGTTGATGATTTTTCCAAGATGATGTAGGTTGAATTCTTAAAAGAAAAGTTAGAAGCCTTTGAGAAAGTTAGAATATTCAAAGCTAAGGTTGAGAATGAATCAAAACTAAAATTGAAATGTTTAAGATCAGATAAAGGAGGAGAATTCACCTCTGACCAGTTTTATGACTACTGTGAAGAACATGGAATAAAAAGATAGTTGAGTGCCCCTAGAACACCTCAGAAAAATGGAATTTTAGAAAGGAGGAACAAAATTATATTGGATATAGCACGCACCATGATGATTGAAGAAGAAGTGGCACACACATATTGGAGAGATGCAGTGAACACAGCAATGTATACTATCAACAGAACTCAATTGACACCAGGCGTGGACAAGACACCCTATGAACTGTGGTTTGGTAATGTACCTACAGTAAAATACTTTAGAATATTTGGCAGCAAGTGCTACATCAAGAGAGATGACAGTATTGGCAAGTTTAATGCTAGAAGTGATGAAGGTATTTTTCTTGGCTACTCTACAAAAAGCAAAGCTTACAGATGTTTCAATTTGAGATCAAAGAAGATAATTGAAAGCACACATGTTAAGATTGATGAGAAGTTTAAGATTCAAGAAAGGTACTATGATTATGCACCTTTGATTGAAGAAGAACCCAGACCTAATAGGAAAGATACTATGATTGAAGAAATGTTTGATTACATTGATGTCTCATGCAATGACTCTGATTCAAGTAAAGAAGAACAACAAATTATAGAGGAAGAAGTCACACCTAAGGTTCCTAAGTTTACATCTATATACCACTCTAAAAATGATATCATTGGAGATCAGAGCAGCAGTGTTTTAACTAGATCAAAAGCAAAGAATCTAACAGTGGATGAAGAGGTATATTTACTTTCATAGATTGAACCTTTAAGTGTTGAAGATGTTTGTAATGATTCTGATTGGAAAAATGCAATGAAAGAAAAACTAGATCAGATAATCAAGAATGACACATGGGAATTGGTTCCTAGACCAAATGATAAAAATGTGATTGGAACAAAATGGATTTTTAGAAACAAAATGAATGAAGAAGGTACAGTAATAAGAAAAAAAGAAAGATTAGTGTGTAAAGGATATGCACAGGGAGAAGGAATAGACTACACTGATACATTTGTCCCTATGAGCAGACTGGAAGCCGTAAAATTGTTTTTGGCATATGCAACACTAAAACACTTTAAAGTTTATCAAATGGATGTTAAATCAGCCTTTTTGAATGGTGACTTAAAAGAAGAAGTCTACATAGAATAGCCTGAAGGATTTAACCTTTCAGATAGACTAGACATGGTATGCAGACTAAAGAAAGCACTTTATGGACTTAAACAGGCCCCAAGAGCGTGGTATGAGAGACTAGATGGTTATCTCACCAAGATTAGATTCAAGAAAGGAGCAGTGGATTGCAACTTGTTCATAAGAGAAACACCTGATGGATTATTATTAGTTGCCATATTTTTTGATGACATTATCTTTGGAGGTAATGACAAGCTTAGTATAGCTTTTGCAAAAGAAATGCAGAATGAATTTGAAATGAGTATGATTGGTCTTATAAAATACTTTTTGGGATTAAATGTAAAATAGATAGATAAAGGAATATTCATTAATCAGTCAAAATATGTAAAGGAAATATTGAAAAATTTCAAGATGGAGGATTGCAAGCCAGTATGCACTCATATGATCACAGGAAGTAAACTTTCAAAAGATGATGACTCCAGAGAAGTTGATAAAACATTGTATAAATCTATGATTGGAAAGCTTATCTATCTAACTCAATCAAGACCTGACATATCTAATGTAGTTGGCATTGTTGGAAGATTTGTAGCTAAACCCAAGCATAATCACTTAATGGAAATCAAGAGGATATTCAGATATCTTAAGGGAACTATAGACTATGGTTTATGGTATCCTAAATCAGAAAATACACAACTTCATGTGTATACTGATGCAGATTGGATAGGTTGTATTGATGACAAGAAGAGAACTTCAGGAGGAGCATTATTTCTTGAAGAAAGGTTGGTATCTTGGACAAGCAAGAAGCAAAACTATATTTCTCAGTCAACGGCAGAAGAAGAATATGTTGCAGCAGCACTGAATTGTACAACAATTGTTTGGATCAAGCATATGGTTAAAGACTTTGGTATTCAGGTTGACTATCCTATTGTCATTCTCTGTGACAACACAAATACTATTAACATGTCTAAGAACCCTATGATGCATGCAAAGACAAAACACATAGAGATCAAGTATCATTTTCTGAGAGAAAAATTTGCAGACAAGGAAGTGACATTGGACTATGTAAGCACAAAAGATCAGTTACCAGACATTTTCAAGAAGCCTTTAGAAAAGGATACTTTTGAGTATCTAAGAGAGAAGTTGGGATTCATTCCCTCTCCTAATTCTGATTAGAAAAAGTAGCAAGTACATCAGTTCTGTGTGACTGATGAATGGTTGACTACTCTGCTTCTGGAGTAGTACCTATGCAGAATGGTTTATGGCACCCTTTGCCATTGATGTCAATGGGGGAGTATGTACTAAAAACATAGTCTAAGTAACTACAGAAGTGTAGATGAATCTTTGATGAGGATATTGAGAAGATTGTAAAAGAAAGAAGACACCATGAAAAGAATTTGTTTTTATCATATGTTGCCCTCAATGCCAAAGGGGGAGATTGTTGGAGATTTGATTCTGAATAGTTGATTGATTGTATGTTTGTCATTGATGACAACATATAATACAAAGAAATACTTCTGTATGTACTTATCCATATGATGACATAAAGACCAGCATGGATAGATACATGTTTTTGACATGTTTACTATGCTATGTTCATACACGCAGACCTAGATATGAAGTTTCAATAAAGATATGTAATTTTGTTATTGACGGTTATAGTTCTGGAGGAATAATAGTTTAAGGCTGATGTATGTAATGTGTTGATAAAGTTGTGCCTATCTTCAAGATATGTGTGTGTATATTCATGATTAGTTATGATTTTTTGATATTAATCTAAATGCGCCAAACTTGTTTCAAGAATATTGCAATGTTATGGTTAATTTGGTGAAGCCGACTTAGTGAAGTGACATGTCTATTTAGTTAGTACTTGCATGGTTGTAATTATGCTTGCGTGCTTAGTAGAGCTAACAAGGATGTGTTGATGGGGTTTTGCTGACCGAGTCCACCAACAGTCATAAGTTGTCACCGGGTTCTTGGGGAACCGACCAACTCCGCCTGCAAAGGTTGTCTTGGGGAAATAAATCCTCTGAGCCTTCAAGCACCTGGATGTTGGGTCATGACGGTGCGGGGCTCGGTTGGGAGAGGTGACTATTTTCAAGGAGGATAGCTAGTTTCTTCAACTCATTTTCTCTAGAGATTCGATCAAAGTGAGGTTTTCCCAAGTGTTTTATACTTAGCAAATAAAGCGAAAAAGATCCTGCAGGGTTAGAAACATTTCATCTAACTATAGTCATGTTGAAATGTCTAGAACATCAATGATACTCTGATAAACTACACTAAATACCGAAGAAATACATAACCATTAGTTAGCATTTTATTAGTAGCGGGAGTAAAGAGTTTGTTAATCTACTTTAACATACCAGAGTAAAAGACATACAAAACATCAAAACATGAAATACCATTAACTCAGAAGTAGGAATGCCAACAACATCATTGCCAAGAATTCTTACTTCTTTATTAATGTTCCTTCTAGCAAGCACTGTGCGTGATACAATGGCGGCTCTAGGGGAGCATCTAACTATTGAGAACTGAACAATGGAGCATTGAGCTCTGCAACTTAAAATGAGAAATTCCTTTTTCTATTATCATGGACAACAAAATCATCAATTTTGCTGACCCTTGAAAATGGGTTGGTCTAGAAATTTATACCACTCCTCTAACCCTAACCCTAATTTACATCATTTCAATAAAATATAATATCTGGGGGCCAATACTAACTGCGCCACCCTACAAAAGACTTGGAGACGGAATAGGTCTGCCATGTCAGAAGAATAAGATAAGAATATACAGCGAAAGAATCAGCCTCGAGAAGAGGGCCAAAAAGGAGGAAGAAGAAAGTAGGTCCCCCGGGGACTGAGGCTACATGCCTCATAAATGGGAAATGCGGCGCCCTGTCTTCAATGTGTCAAATGTACCTCTGAGCGGCGCCTCGAGAAGACCACCCTGTCAGAAACCAACTACCGAGTTGATGCTTCCTTGATGTGGCCAACTACCTTCTGATAGCCTTTATTAATCGCCTCTGAAAGCGATCGGTCGACCTCGGGGACTGGGACATAAATCACTTTAAAGAATACAAAATTTTGGGATCTAGGACTCTGGGATCCGGGAACTTTCATCCCACAAAGAATAAAGAATACCCAAAATAAAGAATACTCAACACTTGAGTTTTCCCCAGCCCCCGGAGAAAGCTCAAGGTTGCTAATTATCGTTGAAGGCCTAGAGGAGGCGAGAAATGCCTTCCTCATCTATCTCTTTTAGGCTGGCCCTTCTGTGTCTAGCCACTTCAACTTGTTCCCCTAGGTCTGGAACATTTTGTTTGAATTCATCTGCCCTCTTCATCGTGTCATGACCACTCAGTATCATGTGGGTTAATCTTTCCATTTGGGCCCCATCCATCCCCTCTAGGGATTGATATTGGGACTTCATTATTTCATTAAAACTCTCCAAAATTGAATCTTTGGGGGTATATGTATCTGTACTGAGGGGGTTGGCCCAGGAAGCCTTTATTACAAAAGACTTATATAAATTAGAAGAATATTTTATAGTATTTACCTTTTCTTACAAGTACTCCACCAGTTTCTTGGTTACCTCCAATGTGAGGTCAAGTCTGGAGTGCTGAGTTCTCACAAAATCAAACAATTCCTCACCCAGAATTTCAGATTCGGAGATTATATCTTCCCCCAAGGTGAGAGCTCTTCGAGCTCTACCTTCCATGCTTAGTAATTTTTAGCATCACTCTCCCACTGCTTAATGAGTGTTTTTGCATGATGAATAACTTGTCAGGCCGTGTATAAGTCTGGGAGAGTGGACGCCAGGAAATGCTGGGTGTTTACTATCTGTAGGGTGACCCATTCGTCTACTACTTGGTCCTTTTTTTTCATTACTCGCAGGGAGTCTATGTCACTCTGTGATAATTCCTCTGATTTAGAGGTCTCTAGAGGGGCGGCATTGATGGGTCTGCCCAGCTCAGTAAGCAATCCCATAAGATTTTCATTCTTTTCTTTTTCAGCCTTGAGCCTCTGGGCCTCCTTTTCGTATCGGGCCTCCACTGCCTAGGCTACCTCCTTAAGCAAGTCTACCTTGCCTTGCTTTCCCCTTTTACCTAGGGATACCTCTGCAATATTGTAATCTACGAGGTTCGCAGTTGCTTCAACAATGTCTAGGGGAGGAGTTGTCACAACGGCAATTATTTCTCCGCCCGGCCCAGTTCACAGAGTATGAACTGTCCAGGCTTTATTTTCCTTCAGCGGGGCCTGAACTTGGGCCATCATTTCAGCCAGGGAGAGAGGAATTACCAGAGCGGACTAAGCTTTTCTCTTTTCGCTTTCTACCAGCCACTGAGGTGGGAGAGGTGGCCTTCCTGCCAAAATTTTCTCTCCTGATTCTTTCCTAGTCTCTAGTGGCTGTTGCTCCTTTTTAACGTGGATCTCATCTGTTCCTCCCCTGGCCTCAACTTCTTCTGCAGCAACATTTTTTTCAACCTCCATCCCCTCATCCTGGTCCTGTATATCAATCATTGGGTCTAGACCCTGGTAGGTTTCCTTGGGGATTTCTTCTTCAAGCTGCATTTCTTCTTCTTGTTCTTCTTCTTGTTCTTCTTGTTCTTCTTGTTCTTCTTCCGCCACAGATTCTTCCTCTATTGGCATTAGGGGAGGTATCGGGCCGAGATTCAAAGTTTGGGCCGCTGTGATAACCTGCCTGAAGGTTGCTCCTAGGAGTGGCCCCTGGAATGTGGCAGCTAGGGTTACGGTTATTCCTGAAGGTCTAATTCCCCCAGCAGATGCCATTTGTTCGCTTGGTTTTTGTTGGCCCACTCTCGGACCTTGCATTTCTTGAGCCCCGGAGATAATCTCTGGTCTTAGTTCTTCTATCTGCTACTCTTGCCTTTGTGCAGGCTCTTGCTCTATCTCTTCTTGCCCCGCAGTCTCTTGTTCTTTCCCCGAGACTTCTACATCTGCTTGTGTATCATCCCCCTGTAAGTTCCTGAATTCATCAGCCACAAATACCTCAAATTATTCTTCCAAAGGGGGACTATCTGGGACCTCGGTGGGCTTTGTTTCCTTTTCCAGCTCTGGGGAACTGGAGGAAAGAATTTCTATTTCCTGGGGGAGGGATGTCTCTGGTGCCAGAACCGGCTCGGCCTTGGCCTGCTTGATGTGTTTCCTCTTCCTCAGGGTAACCAAAGGTGGCCCCGCAAAGCCGCTTCCATGGGACCAAACCCCGGTGCCTTCACCATTAGGGTTGCCAGCGACAGGGAGGAAGGGGGACGAATTGGTCCAGCCATGAGTGGGGGAGTGGCTAGCCTCATAATTAACTTCTCCCTCATCTGCTCGGAGGCTACCACAGATTGTTTGATCTTCTCTTGTATGGGGACTTCTTGCGTGGGAGGGGTTGTGTCTATCCCTTTTCCTTTATCTACCCCATGCGAAGAAGTCTCAGCCCCTGGGGTCAATCTGGGTCCCGGCTGTGGTGTTGACCTTGACGCCAGTTGGGGATCTTGGCGAGTACTCCTGGGGCACACCCTTTTGAAGTAGGCATGACTTCACTCAACCACCTCCCGAGTGAAGTCATCAATCATGGGCCCCTCCAGGGCAGCCCAATCTATTGGTGGAAGAGCCATTTTATCGAGCCCCTTGGCCTTGTACTAGGGGTCGATGGTGGGGGTGGTGTCTGAGAAATCCTCTGGGAACTTTTGGAGTTTCAACAGTTGCATCATTTCGGCCGTCATCCTGACATAGTGCCGGCTTCGCACCTCCACATCATCTTGGTAGTCTACCTAGAAGTCCTCCATATGTATTTGATGGGGCTCCGAAGCTCGGGGCATTGTCGTTGCTATTTTCCCATGCGGATCAAAGTTCTTTCATGGTAGATAAAACTCCTGCAAGTTATAACTTTTCAGCTCATTGTCTGCCTCTTTTGTGGTAGCCAGACTGTAGATGTAGTTCCCACAGGTGATTGGGAATGGGACATTGGGGACCTTCTTGAGGGCAAGGAAGGCGTACAGCTCCATCATTTGTCGACAGTATTCCAACAGCACGATCTTGTCCCCACAGTGTTTGGGCAACAAGTAGGGTTTCCCAGAGAAGTCGATGACCCTGATGTATGTATGCTACTGGAATTGAATATAGTAGTGTCCATAACTACTAACTAGCTTCATTGCCTCAGTGGATAGGCGGTATCCAGCATCCCGGGTGGGGGTGAGCAGATGGTAGTAAACAAACGAGTTGTTTACCCGGTAGAAACTGGGGAAGCTGGCTTCCCATTGAATTTGTGAGAAATAGTCCCACGGTGCCTTTTGCCCAGGGCCAATCCTGAGCACGCCATCTATAAGTAGGCCATTGGAGTGGGGCCTCTATTGTGCTAAGGCCTAGAAAATGTAGGAAGACATGTAAAACTTTTTCTTCCTGTCCATCTGGAGGAACTGGGAGTCGATGTGATTGGAGATTATCGTCGCCCAGTCGAAGAACTCTCCCTTGGTGGCCATGCCGAGGAGGAAATAGTACATCCATTTGGAAAACTTCTAGGTGGAGGGTTGCCCAAATACCTGGGCCAATGCTATTATCCCCATCTGGATGCTCTCCTTGAATTCAAAGCGGGGGATTTCTATCTTCATCCTCTTTGGGTCCCTCTTTGGGGCCTTAAGCTAGTGGGTATTCATGTATACCCGGGAAGCATCCTCCAGTTGTGTAAACTGGTCCAAGGCATCAGCCCTTGTAACCACTGCTCGCTCTATCAAATTGTGGGACTCCCAGTCCTACCCAGAATGTGTCTGGGTCAAGGGATACCAGAGGGGTGGGGTATCCTGTGGGTTCCGTGGCTGCAAGCATGATGGCCCAGATGGAAGAGTTATAGTTGGCAACTAGTGTCAGAATAAGCTTTAGAGACTGCACAAAGCATGGGAAGCAAGCTTCTCAGAGGATCTCGGACCCTCTGACATTGATCGCCAATTGATCTCCAGCCTGTCGCTAGACGTGCATTATTTTTACCAGGGCCTGCATCTCTGCCCAGGTTCCAACACTGGTGTCGGTTATAAATTTAATCTTGGACTCAATCTTTGAGCCTGTGATAGTGTTGTTCTACATGAACTTCATGGTGAGGGGAAGTTTCTCGAGGGCCCTCTCCATTTTGGACTTTGTCACTACCCTGGTGCTTGTTGAGGGAAGTTCTGGACTTCCGGGCGGGGAGGACGCGGATGCTTCAGACATGATTGATACATAACCTCCAGGAGCCTGCAAGGCAAAGCGACCGTTAGAATATATATTTTCACCAAAATAAAGTAGTTACTCTGGGGTCTGGAGATCTTACTACCACAATATTTTCTTTTCCTGAAAAGTTAGTTTCATGCAAAGATAACCAAAAAAGCAAAACACATTGTAAACCTAAAATATCAACACATCCGGGTCTGGGGAATTTTATCACACTTAGCAAAGACGTGGGATGGATAGTGGTAGGAGACCCAAAACCTAGATAAATGACCATTGGGGAGGACGTGTAAAAATTCAAGTCATCAAGCCCATGTGGGTGCCACGTGCGTAGGAATTAAATGGAAGTTATGGCGATGACGGTGGAATCAACTACCCAAATGCATGAAAAGGGAAAGCCACTTGGCTGGAATTGATTGTGCACATGGGATATAAATGAGGTTCTGACAAACTCCATGGAGGAGAGAGAAAACTACCTGTTTGAAACCAGCCGAGAGCCGAGCTTTAAATAGGTGGTTTTTGGCCTCGAAGCGAGCTCGGAGGCGGAAAACCAGACACGGGGGTGACTCGACCAGCTTGTCAAGCCACCCAGAAGGATATACATGGAATCGAGGGATATATATAGAAAAACAAGGAGATATATACATGGACTATATACAAATATACACACATATACATGAGTATACAATGCGAGGTGACACCCACGGGAATACCAGACAAGACAAACTTATCTACAACTATCTACGACTACCTACATCTACCTACAGCTATCTACAGCTATTTACACTATTTACAGAAACAACCTCTGTGTAGAGGGTGGACAACCTTCTGGCAGAGCTGACCCACCAATGGGTGGTGAAACCAGAAGACAACGGATCAGACAAGACAGAAAAATAAAACAAAACCAGGAAAACGAAAGCAAAATGAAAACCAAAGAAAGCCAAAGAGAGGGGAAAACAGGAACACCAACCTGAGAATGCAGAAGGCGGAGAAAGGAAAGGGTTACCGCAGGAGCTCTGCAATAGCTCAGGTTGTCAATCAGTTAGAAGCACCACCGCAAAGCACTTGCACTTTCTTGAGAATGACTGAAAATCGTTAAGCATTGATTATCATAAACTTCCCGTAAATGCTCTGTTAATCGCTTTGAAATTGCTCTTTAATTTTCTCTAAGTGCTTGAAGGTTTTAATCATGGTAAACGTGAAAATGACAGATAATTTCTATTTATACCCACGGTAAAAGGCAATCCTCCTCCTTCCGGCGATCTCCGGACAAGAAAAACCTCTTGACCCCAGGCCCGAGGATTCCTCGCGATGATATCTCTAAGAACATGACGACGAAGAATCCCAGAATCTGGAGTCTGGTTCCCAACAAAAGGAAACCTTCAGGGCCGGAGTGCAAGAGATGGAAAGCAAACAAACAAGATGCAATGTTGGGGAAGAAAACCCCGGAGAAAGAAAAACAAGAAGAGAAAGAAGGACAGGCAAAACTGCAAGCAAAAACAAACAAAAGTGAAAAGGGGGACCCAACATTTTGCACACAAAATGTAGGGACGGGGATGCAGGGCATAACAGGATGTTAAGAAGAGTTTCCCTATAGGTCCCATGATATCATACTTGGTGTATGTACTTATAGAAGGTCATTTGTAATAAGAAGAGTTGCGAAAGCCAGAGATTAGAAAAGCAGAGCAGAGTGTTAAAGCAGTAGAGCTATATCTATCATATGTTGATGATATAGATATTGAAGTAGAAGCTTTCAAAGTGAAGATAAGATTGTTATAGTACTTTACAAGAGGTTAAAGTATCCACACATAAAAGGAACTAATCAGACAAGCAGTGTCACAAACAGCAGTTCACCTTGTTGATACAGTGTGTATCAAATAACCAGAAGGTTGTAGCCTTCACCACTTGGACAGTGAGTCCTCAACCCTTAATAGGGTTATTGTAAAAGACCTTTAATAGGGTCCGACCCTTAACTAGGTCACTAAACTACTGCATTGTAATGTACAACTCCTAACAGGGTTGGAAGATCTATTAATAGGCATCACTATAAACAGTATAGTTCTTTGTGGGTACTAATTCCAACCGGGGTTTTTACCATTTGGTTTCCCCATAACCAAATTGATGTGTTTTGTTAAGTGTTATCTGTATGTGCATTTACTTTGTATCAATCTGGATTAATAAGTATAAGATAAAGATTTAAAGTTGCAGATAACTGATTCACCCCCCCTCTTAGTTATCTCTGAAGTATTCTAACAATATGTTGGTAAGGTGTTTAAAAGATGTATATTTTTAAATACTAACATTGGGGGCATATATTAGGGCATTAATTATGCCTAATACTTATGGTTTCTAGCTGATTTGAAGGGATTTTTGGAGGGCATTAGATTTTTGAAAATTGGCCTTGAGGGGTATATATATGAGCTTCCTTTTTAGTTTTAGGGGTTCAAAATTTGGGAGGAAGGTGGTTTTAGTGAACTTCTTGTTCCTCTACACCTTTTTCATGAATTTTGTAGCCATTAGTTCATGTTTTATGTAGATTGTGTTCAAGTGAATGTACATATTCCTTGGCATATTTTGTACTTTCTCATGTAACTATTTTTATAGATTTTGAGGATAATAAAGCTTGCCCATTATTCATACATCTTTCAAAGTTTTTGTTATCAGTCCTTTTCAATTTTCTACATTTAAGTGTAATGTGTTTTGCAATATAGATTAGTGAATTGATCTAATTCCTATTCTAGGTTGTAGAGTGTGGCCTTTTGTAGAATCTGCATGTTTGTTGGCAAAATTGTCACTGTTTGTGGTACAAACTTTAATAAGTGAGATTTATGTTAGCCTATGTATTGAATAGAGAATGTTATTATAGAAATCATTAGGGTATGTCCTGCAAATGCTAGCTAGAAATTTTGTGAAGTATGAATCAATTTGGTGTATCACCTTTTAGTTTTGTTTATTCAGTTCTAGTTCCCTTTTCCCCTTTTCCCAAAAAATCAGAAAAAAATCAGTAATAGGTGATAACCCAAATCCTATAGGAACCGGCCTAGAATCTAGAGATTCCTTCTTAATCATAGTCCACCCACAACTATGGAAGCTTTCTATTGTTACCATGAAATATTTAGTATGTCCTAATGCCTGAGTTAGGGTGATATTTTTTGGCCTTAAGAGTTTTTGGCTCGCCCAGTGGGACTCTTTGTGATACATGAACATAATACAAATCAGGAGTGGAAAATAGTTTGATTATTTACAATTCTCACATACTAGGAGAGGAAGAAATTTGTAGAGAGAGCCTAGAGGTCCAAAAGATCTCTCCTTTCATCCTGTAGTGAGGGGTAGGAAACCAGGAAGACCTAAGAAAAGAAGGTCCAAGAGAAGTTTAACTCTTCCCACCTACTACACTGATTTGCCATATTCAAATCAAGAATCTTTAGAAAGTCCTCCACCACTACAATTTTAAGTTATTTTTGAACAACCAGCAGAGGAAGAGCAACCAACACCTTCAAGTTATGCTACAGCAACACCAAGGATGGATAGAAGGTTTCCATTTGTACCCTTTGATCAACGTGGTCCTTTAAGGATTGCCAATCACAACAACATTCCATTGGCAACCTTGAAATGGTTACCCTCTTTCACTGGAGAAGGAAAAATGACAACAATTGAGCATATTAGAGATGTTGCATCTCTTTGAAATTTTCATCACATCATGGAGGAGGATGTATCTTTGAAGCTATTGGCCACATCATTGAAGGGAAAAGCATTGGAATGGTTCTAAACTCTCTGAGGTTGATCAATTGCTTCATGGGATGCACTAGGTGAGGAATTGTCTAAGTTTTTGAAGATAAATATGATAATAGTTCTTTGGTAGAAAAACTAACTACTATCAAAAGGGCTCCACAAGAAGAGATGAGTGATTTCAATCTCCACTTTCAAAAGACTTAGAATAGGATTCCCGCCACGGTGAGACCCTCTGCTGAATATGCATTTTTATATTTCCTTAAGAGTCTGAATAGTGACATTTCAGTCATGATCCAATCTATGGGGGGAACTTCTTTACCTCAATCTTTTGACATTGTAATTAAGGCACAGAATAGTCTTATTCAGAGAGGGAAGATAGCTCCTAGGCCACCTATTCCTTTCATTCCTAGCATTTCATCTAATATGTCATTGATTACCCCACCTATAGAAACTTTACCATCTTTAAAAAATGTCTTAAAAAAATGAGGATATGATTCTCGTTGCCCCTTCTAATGAGACACAAAGCATAAAAGACAGCCAGCAAAAAATTGAGAGTTTATTGCAAACCTTTGGAAATGAGTTGGTAAACCTTAAAAGGAAGCAAGCTCAAGGAAATCCAATAGCCCATACGTAAAATTAGTTTGCTATTTCCTCATCAAATCAGCCTAACCAACCCATTTACCAAGGTAGCAAGTAGCAATACCAAGGAAATAGCAATACCAATAGGCAGAATTGGAACCAAAGGCCTTGTAGACCTTGTTATCTTGCACCTCTTAATGTTAATAGGGATATTGATCCTAACCAAAATAACCTTGCTACTGAGTATGAGTGGTGTTATCCTTGTGGGAAGCCCCATAATTAGTCAAAGTGCACTAATGGAGTGCTTAATCAAGCTCTAATGTTTCAAAGTGTGATTGATTCACAACAAGATGCATCCATTGAGGAGACACAACAACAACAGAATCTATGTGCTTTGGACACTTCTTTTCTCAATTGGAAAGATGAAGAATTTTGTGGGGTGAGTAATGATTCACCCGTATCAGAAAACACAAGATCTAAGAAGAGAGCTCTAGAATCAGAGCAATCAGATGCTAAGGTTGTTGCTACAAATAAATCATCATCCATCCCTCCTATTTCTATTCTAAAAGAACACTCCTCTCTTGCAACCAAGGAACAACAACATCAGAAGCATGCAGATCAGATCATTGGTAAATCTCCTCAAAAGGTACAGTTTGTTGTTCCTTATAATATTTTTGACAATATGAAGAAGATGAATGTTTCAATTTATATGTGGGATTCTTTAGCCATTCTAGGGAAGGCAGATTTACTTAAGGAAGAGTTGTCTAAAGGGACAACAAGTTCACAGCAAGCCCTAAAGAATCCTTCAAGGACTATTTTGGATAATTCAGGGCTACAGATGTGCAAGGAAAAACAACAAAGGATGGTAAGAAATTTTCAAATATTAAGCCACCTCCTTTTTATGTGTCCTTGATCATTGGTAATAAATTAGTGCATAATTGCATGGTTGATAGTGGTGCAACCAGCACACTAATGCCCAAAAAGATTGTAGATTTGCTTGATTTAAAATATGAACCTCTTAATAAAGGAGCTATTCAGTTAGATGGTTCATCAATCCACACTTTAGGTGTTGTTAAAAATGAAATTTTGACCCTTCATGATTGCCCAAATTTCTCTATTCAACAAGATATCTTTGTTATAGATCTGCCTCCTTATGTTTCCCTATGTTTATCTAGAGATTTCACCACAAAGATAGGAGGATATTTCTCATCTCATTGATCTCACATGTTGTTTAGGACAAGATATGGTGCAAAAGTGACCATAAAATCAAAAGGGTTAACTAAGGATCACTTAGAGCCATGTTTTTGAAGCCCTATTAATGCTAGTTGTGTGATCATAGATGTTGATGATCTTAAATATTATCTGGCCTTTGATACTCAGATTGAAGGCATCCCTGATATTATGTTAGCTGAGTGGGCAGCTGGAAATGCTTTTACCAACCAAGATAGTGTTATTTATGATCCTAGTTTTGGTAATTATATGATTGTAGAATCTGATCCGGTTATGCCTAACTTGATAAAATCACATGATGTTGATTCAGAACAGCCTAATTGGCTTTGGGACTTATATTTTGATGGATCTAGAAATATGGATGGAGATGGTGCAGGGGTTATGCTTGTGTCACCAGATGGTGACAAATTCTATGTGGCATTTAGATTATCTTTTCCTTGTTCTAACAATGTGGATGAATATGAAGGTCTAATACAGGGCTTAGAGTGGGCAAGAAGAAGAAATGTTAAATGTTTAAGGGTATTTGGAGACAGTGAATTGGTGATTAATCAGGTGAGAGGTCTAAATGTTGTAAAAAATGATCTCTTAAAATTGTATAAATCTAGAATCTCAGATATTCTAGCAGATTTTCATGCATTCAATATGATTTTTGTACCTAGAAGTAAAAACAATCATGATGATAGGTTAGCTGCTATTGGTGCTCAAGTAACAATTTCTGAAAATAAAGGTGTAAATACTAATCAATCTCACATTCAGATTGTTTCTCGGCCATCTATTCCAAATAATGAAGTTAATTGGCAGGTTTTCAATAATGATGACAAGATATTAATTTTTATGATAGAAGTAGATGGTTTTGGTGCTTCTAAAGATAGCAAAGTAAGACAACAATTTGAGGACCAAATCATACAATTAAAGTCCAATAAGTTGCCTAAAGGAATAGTCAGCTTGGAGTCCATCTTTAACTCTGATGATCAGTTTAAGAGGAACAAAACCAACATGCTGATCAAGGAAGATCATTATGAAGAGGTGGAAATATTTAGAGATAAATTCCTAAGGGTTGGTAAAGTTAACTCTCCTCAAGATAAGGAGCTTCTTATTTCTTTGTTTAAAGAATTCAATGATGTTTTTGCTTGGGATTATACTAATTTGAAAGGGTTTGACCCTCAATTGACCCAACATACCATTGAATTAGAGCCCAATTCAAGGCCAATTTGGCAAAGACAAAGGCCAGTCAACCCCAAATTAGAGCCTTTAATGCTCAAGGAGCTAAATAAACTACTAGATAGTGGGATTATCTTCCCAATCAAACATACATCTTGGGTTTCAAATCTAGTTCTTGTGAGGAAGAAGAATGGGGAGATTAGACTATGTGTAGATTTTAGGGACCTTAATAGGGAATCTCTAAAATATAGACACCCTCTTCCATCCATGGATCAAATTTTACGGTATATCTCTGGTTCTGAAAGATGTTCTCCTCTTGATGGTTATTCTGGTTATAACCAAGTATTAGTGAAGCAGGAAGATCAATTTAAAACAACCTTTACCACTAAATAGGGAACAATGGCATACTGAAGAATGCCATTTGGTTTATCAAATGTAGGAGCCACATTCCAAAAAGCTATGGACATGGATTTTAAAAATCTGATGTACAAATTTGTTTTGGTTTATTTGGATGATGTTACTATTTACAACAAGATTGCAAATTAGCATATAGGCCATTTAAGGAAAGTACTTACAAGATGCAAATATTTTGGTATCTCTCTTAACCCCAAAAATTTAGTTTTTGCAGTCCATGAGGGTAATCTCTTAGGCTACCAAGTTTCAAAAGAGGGTACAACAATAGACCTTGAAAGGATCCCTGCAATTATGGATTTATCATTGCCAAAACACAAAAAGGGGCTACATAGCTTTATTGGCATAATCAATTTTGTAAGACACTTTATTCCAGACATTGCTAATCTACTTAAGCCCTTAACTGCAATGCTAAAGAAAAATGTTCCCTTCAGCTGGACTAAGGAAGGAAAATCAAGTTTTGAGCATATCAAACTTGTCTTATGATCAGCCCCTACATTAGCTAATCCTGATTTTACTAAAGATTTTATTCTATATGCTTTTAGAGGCTATGATACTATTTTAGCTATGTTGGTGCAGAAGAGTGATGACAATCTAGAGTAGCTAGTTGCCTTTTTCAGCAAAGGAATGGATGACTACAAAAAAAGGTACAATTTTGTTGAGAAACATGTACTTTTTGTTATTAAATATTTAAAAAAGTTTAAATATCTTGTTGCTGGAAACAAATTTCATCTAATGGTTGCACACCCTAGCATTAAATATTTTCTATTGAATAAGGATGTAAATGAAAAGAGAGCAGGTTGGATCACAAAATTTATAGAATATGATGTACATATCTATGTAACCAAGTTGGTTAGAGGCAAGGGTTTGTGTGCACAAATGGTAGAAAAAGAAGAACAGGAAGCTAAAAATAGTAACGAGGTTGTCTTTCTTCATGACAATCCCATATTTGATGACCAACCAAAAAATTGGTTGGCTGATATGAGTAGATTTTTGTAAATTGGACAATGTCCAACTAATCTTGATAAAGCTAGAAGGAGGTATTTCATATTGCAATCTATCCCTTATATTTTGATAAATAGTATGCTTTATAGAAAGACTATTCTGGAATGTTGCTAAAATGCATTGATATTGCTGATCAAATCAAAATTTTATCTGAATTACATGATGGATCATGTGGAGGACATTGCAATCCTAAAACTACAGCTTGGAAGATATTAAGGGTAGGTTATTATTGGCCTGGTCTATTTAAGGATGCCCATTCTTGGGCAAGAAGATGTTAAAAATGTGCTCTTTTTGTAGAAAAACAAAGACTAGCAGTATTGACATTAAAACCTATCATTGTTAAACAACCATTTATCAAATGAAGGGTGGACTTCATACGCCCCATTAATCCAAATTCCAGTGCAGGTCACAACTAGATCTTAACTGCTACAAACTACTTCACAAGATGGACCAAAGCTATTGCATTGAAGGAATCATTTGGATCTGTTGTTCTCAACTTCTATGAAGATAATATAACCAGGTTTGGGGTACCTCAATCAATTATTTCAGATAATGCATTGGCTTTTGTTGGTTCTAGAATAATAGAATGGGTTGTTAAAAATGGGATTTATCTGCATACATCATCTAACTATTACCCCTATGGTAATGGCCTTTTTGAGTCTACTAACAAGAACCTAATAAGGATTATCAAAAGGACTCTACAGGAGAAAAAGAGGGATTTGCATACAAAACTCAAAGCATTTCTATAGATGGACAAAATTACACCAAAATAGATCACTAGAAGCTTTCCCTATGTATTGGTTTATGGTAAGGAAGCAAGGTTACCTATTTCTACTAAGTTTCCAGCCCTACAATTGGTTGATCAGATGCTGTTGTTTAAAGAGGAAGATACTCTTAAGTTGAGGTATGTTGAATTGTTACAACTAGAAGAGAAAAGGAGCACAAACTTAAGGAATATTGAGCTAAGGAAGAATCAGACTAAAAATTCTTTTGATAAAAAGGCAACACCTAAAGAGTTCAAAGAGGGTGACCTAGTTCTTAAATGGGATGTACTGAAGAGAAGACCAAGGCAACATGATAAATTTGACAATTTTTGGTCAGGCCCATTTGTCATCACTGAATACAAAGAAAATAATGCCTTCCATTTATCCACCACAGATGGAGAGATCTTGCCCATCCCAGTCAATGGGATCTTCCTCAAGCTCTTATTTCAGGCTTAGTACTTTCAGTTTTAGTTTCATTTCAATAAGTGCTATCAAGCACTAGGGGTCTTTATTTTTCATTTTCAATAAAATGTCTTCTTGGCATAGGTCCTAGTTCTAGGTTGCATTTTCATTTCAATGAGGGTGGATTTGTATATTCTAGGTTTTGACTCCATTGCCCTAGGGATAAGGTCTAAAGTTCATGTCTAGCAGGCAGACATCCAACAGAGGTTGCCAGAATTGTTACCCTAATTTTACACATTGCAATATAACAATCATAAATAACATAAGATTGCATGAAGGTACACCTGTTTAAAATTTTTATTCAGTAAATGAAATTGAGATACATTGCAATTGCATTCATACTATCAGATTTTTGTACTCTAAGTATTGATCACATTCAGATTTTCAAATTCATAATTGATCATTACATTGTGCATTCAAACTGAATGTAATAAGCATATGTTTCTTCCATATTACATCTTTTCATATTGAAACTTAGAGGTAATCACAGAAAAGAAAGAATGATAGAAGCATGAGTAGGGGTCCATGCATTTCCTTGTAGGGTGTTCTACATTTAGTAGTTGGTTTTCTACTTGGTCCAAGTCTCCAGGTCTCTATCATTAATCTTCAGGTCATGTGTTGCATTTCAGGTCTAGGGTCATGTCCCGCATCATGAAAAGAGAAAAGAGTTAGATCCAAATTGGATCTAAGCAATGCATTGAAACCAAATTAGCATAAAATAATCAAAACTTTCAGAACTCTAAATCCACCAATAACATCAATACAACAACAAAGTATACATCAATACCAACTGAATAAAAGTATCAAAGGGACATAACTCCATGAAACCTTTTACTGTGTATGGTTATAATTCTTCATTGTTCAAAAGTGGTTGTTTTTGAAACCAGATATCTAAATTAAAGGGACTTAGTTCCTGTAGCTGAGAAACCTTTATTAGAACATCAACATATTAAGATAGTAAACACAACCAATCAACCAAAATTCATGCATGAATGTCATTTCAAATGGCACTCACACACAAACATTGATTGGTTGATTCTATCCACTAACCTAACATGTTGATTTAATGGTGTGTGCAAATGAAGTGAACAGAGATTGATCAAATGCAAAAAGTAACATGATCTATGTATTCACTAGTTGCAGATGATAAAAAAAATGTAGTGAGTGTCATGAGCCCATGCTTGAACCTCATAAGATGCATTATGAAAGAATGCTAGGAGTTCACGAGTTTAGAAAATGAGAAGATGTTGAAGAAGGAGATGCAGTTTATAGAGGTTGGTGCGAGATACAAGCATGTTGTTACAAGTTTTGAATGATATTAGTATCAAATATGTAGAGTACAATAATGTTGTTGGAATATGCATATGCAATGAAAGATGGATGCTCCAAATTGAAATGAGATGATATAATGCCATGAAGAGATGTGCAAAGAATAATGAATTGCAAAAAACTGGTGTTATAAAGTGTGTGAGTCCAAAATAGAATCCTATAAAGAAGGAGATGAATTAAAATCAAATAATGAGGTAACACTATTGTTCAATTCTACACAAGTGAAGGTTAAATATAGTGTTGTTTGAGATGGAATGAATATGCCTATAAGGAATCAAATAACAGTACACAAAGATGGATCAAATGCAAAGAACACTAATGTTACAAAGTAGTATGCGTTCACAGAAGAGCCAATTGCATTGTATCAAATTGAGAAATGCATATACATAGTTCTATACACTGTTGGTATCAGACAAGTACTTCATCTTAATTTTGTTTTGTATACTAGTATCTTTGAATGAGAGAAGAAAAACAACACAGTGACATCCATTTTTGCAATCAAATTGAAGAGAGTATGTGTATTCAATAGTGAGATCTTTTGTTAAAGATATGCATGCATACACAAGAATTGAAAAAAATAGTGTGTTCTTAAAGGACAAAAATCAGTGACACTATTATAGTTTAAGAGTGTAAAGTATTGTTAAGTACTGTTATTCATGTTCAAATTAAATGCCTATTCAAGTGTGAAAAAGAAATGACAAAGAAATGTACATGTTTAAGAAAACAAAGTTATTATCTAATGCTGCCAGAGTATATATTCAAATGAGTTCAAAAGAAGTGTTTTGTGCAGGAATAAAAGATAACAGCAGTATTTTTTTGACATATTCAAATGACAGTGTTATGCATATTCATCAAGTAAACAATGCTATTGTTGATACAGTTATTCATGTTTGAATAAAAAGTTTGTAATTTGAAATAAATATGCATGCATATAATAGAATTGTTCAAATATAAAAAGGATATACATATTTAATGTCAAGTTATGTTTCACAGTGTTACACATGGGAGTCACAAGCCCATGCCTAAACCCCATGTGTAAATCTCTTTCTAGAGTCAAGAAGATAGATTTCAAACATCAGTTATTATCATGATACAATGTTCAGACATAATGGCGACAGCTTCTAAGCCACAACCTTAACATACAGTGCTGATAATATGCATAATGATGGGAATAGATTCAACAGAGAGTAGCACAGTTCACAACAGAGAGTGATAATATGCAAGCATGGTGGTTGGTCATGGTCTCAATAGTGAAATTCATGAAAAACACACAACATGGTGTTCACTATCGACAGTGTATAAAGAAATGAAAAAAACCAAATCGACAACCATGCAAACATCCAGCAAAGGAGTGACAACATGATTATAACTTCAAGCAAAGGCATATCATAAGTAGCAGATATCAACATTAACAACCTGAGCTATCTAACCAGCAATAGAAACTTAACCAACAGTGGTGTGTGCAAGTAAAGGGCTCGATTTGATCAAAGATGCCAACAGTGTTGAAAATGAAATAACCCAAATCATTGCAGTGAATCATGGAGACAAAGAAAAAGTAAAAGATCATAACTTAAAAGTTTTGAAGATATGCTATGAAATCAAACATCAACATCAACAGAAGAGAGAGTGCAAATCCAAGGATACAATTTACTTATCTCTAAGTCAATATAGTTGAGAAGTGATGATGTGGAACACGAGCTCCATAAAGACAAGCATGAGCAGCGCCATACATTATGGCAAAGACCCAGATCATCAAAAGAAGGAGGCAATCCAATAATAGTGTAGTCTAAGCCCCAAAATAACAGAAAATAACTCTAGATGGTGAGAGCCTGAGCTCTTGGTTGAAACGACCACTTCCAGTTGGAGCCCAAGCTCTTTATAGCTACTTCCAGTTGGAGCCTGAGATCCATGATCGAATAACATACACTCACAACCAGAGATAGAATAAAATATCGAGATAACACTATATTCCAGCTAAGAGATCACAAAAGAGAGCTTCAACCGACAACCCAACACCCAGTTCACAATGATGAACTCCGTGTCAAGAACCTGAGCACAGAGAAGCAGGAAAAGAACCAAAATAAAACACCACAATTGCGGCATGGGCGGTGCCATGGATTAGGGTTTTAAAACCCTCATATTTTTCCCCAAATGTGAATGTAATACAATGATTGAGAAAATCCAAGTTTTGTTAAACTTTGGAATCCACTGACAGAGGAGTAAATGCCTTGAAGATCACAGTGCACGACAACCCAACCTCATGCTACGATGGATGCAGATTTTTTGCATCAAGTTGGGTCATGTTAATCTAGGGTTATGATGTCAACTTTAGGCTTGTTAGGGTTATATGTTATGTGGTTGGGGTTATATGTTATGGGGTTAGGTTATATGTATTTAGGTAGGTCTTGATTATAGATTTATTGATATATGTTGGTAAGGTGTTTAAAAGATGTATATTTTTAAATACCAACATTGGGGCATGTATTAGGGCATGAATTATGCCTAATACTTAGGGTTTCTATCTGATTTGAAGGGCTTTTTGGAGGGCATTTGATTTTCAAAAATTGACCTTGAGGGGTATATATCTGAGCTTCATTCTTAGTTTTAGGGGTTCAAAATTTGGGAGGAAGGTGGTTTTAGTGAACTTATTGTTCCTCTACACCTTTTTCATGCATTTTGTAGCCATTAGTTCATGTTTTATGCAGATTGTATTCAATTGAATGCACATATTCCTTGGCATATTTTGTACTTTCTCATGTAACTATTTTTATAGATTTTGAGGATAATAAAGCTTGCCCATTATTCATACATCTTTCAAAGTTTTTGTTATCATTCCTTTTCAATTTTCTGCATTAAAGTGTAATGTGTTTTGTAATATAGATTAGTGAATTGATCTAATTCCTATTCTAGGTTGTAGAGTGTGGCCTTTTGCAAAATATGCATGTTTGTTGGCAGAATTGTCACTGTTTGTGGTACAAACCATAATAAGTGAGATTTATAATAGCCTATGTATTGAATGGAGAATATTATTATAGAAATCAATAGGGTATGCCCTACAGATGCTAGATGGAAATTCTGAGAAGTCTGAATCAATTTAGTGTATCACCTTTTAGTTTTGTTTATTCAATTCTAGTTCCCTTTTCTCCTTTTCCCAAAAAATCAGAAAAAATAAGTAATAGGTGATAACCCAAATCCAATAGGAACCGGCCTAGAATCTAGAGATTCCTTCTTAATCATAGTCCACCCACAACTCAGGAAGGTTTCCATTGTTAGCATGAAATATTTAGTATGACCTTGTGCCTGAATTAGGGTGATATTTTTCCTTAACAACAAGTTCATTCATAAATTTTATTGGTTAGCTTTAAAATATTCTGATCAATGTCAATTAGAAACTTTGGTTTTCTATGAATAATTCTAGGTTTTAAGATTGGTGCATGATATTCATTTTCATTAGGTGTGTTGGTTCCCAAATCAATAGATTGTAAAAATCTAAGATTATGCCAACTTATCTGATCAATCTCTTCAACTGATTTGGCTAATGAACAAGCTTAACCAAGTGTGGTTAGATTCCCCTACACTTTAGGCCCTACTATGCCTAGCTGGGTTTACCTCTTGTGACTTCAAGAAGATTAAATCCTCTACCTACTCATCTCTAACTTCTATTCTCTCTATCTTATACCCTTTTGAATGTTATAGTATTTCTTGAATAACAACTAAATTTGGAGCATGTTATAGATCAAGCTTGTTCTTATATCTTTACTATCAAGGATGCACTTAGATAGCTTTGACACAAAAGAATAAGATATCGCATCTCCTAGTACAAGAAATGGATGACTGCACATTTTAAGAAAATATTAAAAATCTTGGGAGACATGAGACGATGCCTTTGATGTTGTAGAAATGTAATGCTTCCATATTTGCATACTTGTCTATTGCAACAACTGTAACCACAACATTTTCAAAAAATCTCAATCTTTAATGCTTTCAAAGGATGTCTACAATTTATTCTGTAGTTACGATTTTGGTGTAGGTAGAGAGTGCATTGGTAAGTCTTCATCAGAGAGACAACCGTTATTTAACATGAGATTTTAATTATTTCCTTCTCATTGGGAAGACATTTAGTCTCGGTGAGACATTTCAAACTCTTATCGATTCCTGTGGTCTTGTCGATAATAACCTGAACTTCAGTGAGACACTTTCCACAATCTCCACAATTTTCTAGTGATAAAATATTTTATTAAATTTATTTTGTATTAACCTAGTAATCAATAATTTTTACCAAAACTATTTTCTATGATATTTGCAATGCATTTTATGAGGTCACACTTTTGAGGTAGCTTGTAAAACTGTGTCTACATCTCCAAATTTTATATGCTTATCTGTCAAGGAAAAAACTCTAATAAAAACTGTACCACATTCATTATTTAACAAATATTTGTAAACTATTGCAATGCTCCTACATTGACATGCAAGGTCAGGAGAATGTTGGCACAGGTTGTGAGGCATGACATGACCTTATGCCTGTTGATTCATAAAAGTTTTTGAGGCCATTTCACCAAATATATTTGTGCATTCTTATCAAAACTCACACTCTTATGGATTAACAACTATAAAGATGTTTATTACTTCACTAGCTTTGCATCTCCCAATTACATCTCCTCAAAATTCATGAAAGCCTTCTCAAAGGACCCGTTTGGGTACTGGAATACCATATCCTAGATATGGTCAATTCAGGAAGATGTTGCAAATTCAGGAAGATCCTTATCCTCAAAATGAAATCTAGAATATGGACCGACCTGTGTGTGTATATATGTGTGTATGTGTGTATGTGTATATGTATGTATATTTGTATACATGTGTGTATATATACACATGTATACACATATACACATGTATATATACACACATATATACACACATACACACATTTGTGTACATATACACACATGTGTGTGTGTATACACACATGTGTGTATATACACATACAAGTGTGTATCCATGTATACACATATACATACATGTGTATATATATACACACATACACACATGTGTGTATACACATATACACACTTTTGTATATATATACACACATATACATATATATACACATACAAGTGTGTATCCATGTATACACATATACACACATGTGTATATATATAAACACATACACACATTTGTGTATATATACACATACATGTGTGTATATACACACACCATACATGTGTGTATATACACACACCATACATGTGTGTATATATACACATATGTGTGTATATACACATACAAGTGTGTATCCATGTATACACATACACACATGTGTATATATATACATACACACACATGCGTGTATACACATATACACACATTTGTGTACATATACACATGTGTATATATACACATGTGTGTATATATACACACACATATGTATATATATACATGCATATATACACACATATGTATATACACACAAGTGTATATACACACATGTTTATATACACACATGTATATACACACATATGTATATATACACACATGTATATATATACATCCTTATAGAAATATAATATACATCTTTATAGTCACAAATCCCATGAAATATTAAATTTGCTTTTGTAAAAGTTGGAATTGGAATTTGAAATTCCAATTCCACCTATTTAGGTGGAAGATGATATTCCCATTCTGGGGGCAAAATGAGAATTTTGGAATTCCAATTCCATTTTTTTCCATGGACCCAAACATGGAATTTGGCATTATCCAGAATTAGATAATGCCAATTCCAGTCCAATTCCTGCCCCCAAATGGGCCCAAAAGGTTTATCTGGTGTATATCCTAGAAATAGTACAGTCCACGAAACCAAAGCTCTCTGTGGCACTTTTTTAGACAATAGGGATTTATTGTGCATGTTTCCACACTTGACATACGTGTCCACCAAGGTTGTTGAAACTATAACATTTGAATAAAAACCGCTTTCAATTATGTTTTTATGGATATTGAATATTGTTCCAACTTTTAGTTTATTCTGCAAATGTTGTGTATAAAATGCCATCTCCACTTTTGAACAAAACATTATTTAATATAAAATGTTTTTTTCCCCTTCTACATGAGTAGAATCAATGCGATAGTAAATGGGACCCACCTTTTACATATTTGGAAAATGATTTTTCATATATCATTTCAAGAATATTAATATTTAAATAAAAATGATTTAAACATTAGATCTTTGATGCTTTAAATGCTATGATGTGTGTAGGTCTGACTAAAATTCTTATCACTTGAAAATAAATTTATTATGATATTCTCTAACTCCGCTTTAAGATTTTATTTTATTATTAATTTTTAATCTCAAAAAATAGAATTGGTTGCCTTCCATTTTTCATTTTTGATTACTATCTCCAGACCCCCAATGTGAATAAGTTGTCATTTGAAACTTCTTTAGAAAAATATCAAACTTAATTATTAGAAGTTGTTATCAGACATGGGTGTTCAACAAAATCAATTGAGTATGTGCACCAAGGGAATTTTTTTTATTCCATCTCCTCTGCTAATTATTAATCATCAAAAAATGGATCTTCTGAACTATTTCTAGAGGTGTAGACCATAAACCATAGTAAACCTTATTTGCTTCAAGCTCTCAAAAAATATCAAACTGATTTATGAAGCAATGATATGTGACACATGAGAAAGCCAACATATAGAGAGTTGCTAGGATCATTCGGATAATTCATTTAGTCATGAGACATCAATTTTCAAAGTAGGTCTTTTAACTGATTTTAATACTGTGTAGATAACCAATTTGTGTAAGTTGTATTTGGTTTTAGCCTAGGAAAATGAGGGTTTAGAAATTTTCATAATAGTTCTTTGTAGTATAGAGAATTGTAAGGGCCAATCAGTTTGGTATGAGGTTGACCTAGATGCAAAATATTGTTCTCAATAGGATACCATTTTGATGAATTTTTCATTATGTAGGTATTAAACTAAAATAAATTGTACATGAGATGATCTTGGGAAAAATATCAAACAAGGTCTCGAGGTTTTGCAAATGGACACAAAAGTACATTATTATGCATCCAATTACATGGAATAGTTGATTGGTCAAAAGGAACTTACTAACCATTGAGATATTGGCTCTCCAAAATGGCTATTCAAAAGATTTTCCATATGCAAACTATAATGTTATTAAAGAACCCTAACATTTGGCACTTCAATAATATACTAATTTTGACTTTGAGAGGCTGAGGGTGGACAAATATGATTATTTATATGAGGTGAATATGATCATAAAGTAAATTCACATTATAATAATAGGATATGGATGTTTATTATTTAGGGTTTGATGTGACTTTTATCATTGTATGGAACCCTAAATTTTGCAAACTTTTAGGGTATCAACAAGGTGCATTCATTAGATCAATTTGAATTGGTGTATGTTCATCATTTTCATTAGGTGCATTCATCACATCAATTTGAATTATTGTATGTTCATCATTTTAATTAGGTGCATTCATTGTACATCAATTTAAATTGGTGTATGTTCATCATTTGATTAATTATTTAGTGTGAATTCTCATTATATTGCATTAGGTTCATTTGATACATCAATTTGAAATATTTTAGATGATGTACCTTCTCCTTCCAGTGTTCTTTGTTCACGTGATCACCTCATAGACTCCCTTTGTCTTTCCTTTGCTACCTCTCATGGTGGGCAATGCTAGGAGTGTAGACCACTCACCAAATTATATTGTGCATTAAGGAAAGTGTTCTCCGAATGCCTCACCCTAAAATAAATCTGATCAGCACAACCCAAAATGGATGAAGGAGTGTTAATACAATATCTAAGTAAGAGTGAAGAATTGGGATTGTTTTTCTTAAATAAATAATGATGGCATGATATGTAAAATTGACAATATTGAGAAAGGAAATAATAAATGACTAGCATATGATATCAGGTTTGATGTGTAAAAGTAAATGCAAGGGAAGAAATAGAAAGAATGGAGTCACCTTGAAAAGAGAAGAGGCAAATTGACCTTCAGATCTAATTTTGACTATCACAGAGGTGTCAGAATTAGGTAAAAATTTAGATCTAGGCTTTTGATGTTTGTTACTACTTTCTGTGAAAATATCAACCTTAAAAGATGAGGTCAATCTGGACAACCTAGTCCAAGATGAGGGTGGAAATTTTGACCTTATCTTTTTAACTCCAAATCTGATGAAAGTTCTCGAGGTTCTATAACTATATCTGAAGCTCTTGAATCTAGATATAAAACTCCAAAACCTACTTTTGCACATAGAAAAAAAGGGGGAAAGGTTGTGGAAAGAGTTTTTCCTTGGTCAAACTGATGCAGAGGGTCTAGAGTTCTAATTTTTACTCTTCTCCAAGTTGTTAATCAACTTCCTTGAACCATCCAATGATTCCAACCACCTATATCTTCTTCACCAAAATTGTCCTCCTAGGATCTAATTTCAACTTGCCTCCTAGGTATAGTTGAAATGATGAAGAACCAATGCATAACCAACTTCAACTAGTCCAACTAGTCCTCCATTTACCTTGTTCTCTCCCTAGCTTTCCCCTTAGAACTCTAAGCCCTTGCTTAGGATCTTCCCAGACACCTCTAAATCTCTATCATATATTCATGGGACCTTACATATTCCTTCTAGGTTTTCAAACACTTCTAGCCACTATAACAATCCCTTTTTTATCACTACTCAAAGATAGGCCTAATATTATTAGTTCTATTTTCACTATTTTTGACCAAATACTACAAATTCTTCCACACAACCCTATGGAAGACTATATGATTTTGAAATATATCACCTACCCCTTTTAGAATCCAAATTTATAGATCTTCAAGACACCCACAACCCTGATTGCTTCTAGGCCCTAGTTTCTAGGCTATCTTTTAGGCCTTTGGACCAGTCTCTGCAAAATGCATCCAATTGTTCTTCAAACTTCATTCCAACTCCTGAAGCCATTTTATCCTTCAAGGAGACACTCTAGGACTTCCACACATGCCACTAATATGTATGTACCAGATCATGGGTGTGTTGTTTCAATTCAATCTTCGCACTATCTTAGCTCACCTACTCCAAGAAGTCAGCCTAGGGCATCACTCCAAACCTAGGAGTTCAATTGCAAGAACCAAAATGGAAACAAAAACATTATATATAGACCCTAACCTATCATTCTACAAGGTTTTATTCATTTTCAACCGTAGATGCTTAGGTTAGAGTCATTTTGGTTCCTGCAACTCTGGAAATGGAAATTGTAGATAGAGTCACCTAAAACTAAGTGTAACTTTACAATCCCTAAACTTGAAAACAAAATTGAATATGAAAAATAAAGATAAAAAAACTTTACACTCCCATGGATTTAGATTATACAATCCAATCCGTACACAACCATACAAGATTGCAGAAACACAGTATTTGCAAGGAAAACTAAGAAAATCATATGTATAGTTTGATCACATGTGTGGTTTGCAACTAAAACTTTATTAAACTCCAAAATCCTTCATCCCAAGCTCAAATACCCAAGCTTGGGTGGTTACAACTGTCCAATCCTGCATTTGCAACTTCTTGCAAAAATTTGCTTGAGCAACTTTTGAAAGTTGCTAGAAACTTTTGAGAAATTCTTGCTTTTTGACCTTTTTGGTCAACTTGATGCCTCTTAACCCATCCTAGGACCCTAGTTAGGAAACTTATCACCCTAGAGGAGACCATTTCCCCTAGTTGCTCAAAATTAACAACTTTTACAACTTTTAAACCATTTTGACAACACCTTGGACCTAGGAGCAACTTGTGCTCTTACAAACATAAATGAACTAACTTGGATCCAAAAATTGTAGATCTTGTAAAAAAACACATCAAAAACTGCTAAACAACCTAAACACCAGCTAACCAATCTTCAAGCCAAAATGGGAGGTGCTCTGCACCATACTCCCCTGGGATAAAGAACTCAAATCCCTTGAGTTAGGAGGTCTTCAATGGTGACTCCATGCTTTAGTATGTTAGATTCAGTCATCCATGTGGCTTCAAAATAAGGTATCCCTTATCACTTCACAAGATACTCCTTGTAAGTATCTTTCCTGGTCTTCTTGATCACCTTGGAGCCCAATACATTGTACAACTACAGAGGTTGAGGAGTGGGAAAATCTTTGACCCAATCATCTTCTCCCAAGTCTGAAAGAGTGTGCTAACCAATGTATGAGGGAAGAACCTTATAGGTGTATAGATCACATACATTAAAAATGGGTGAGATTCCCAAATCAGGAGGCAACTCAACCTCATATGAATTATTACCATACTTATGCAACACCTTCAGTGGTCTTATCTTCTTCATCAATAGCTTGGTTGGATTACCTTTAGGAAATATCTTCTTCCTAAGTTAGGCAAGTACCAGATCCCCCACCTTGAATTGAAAATCTCTCCTTGTCTTATCTACCTTGGTCTTGTACTTGTCAACTTGTTATTGTAAAGTCTTCTTAACTTGGTCATGAAGTTCTTTCATCTGCTCTGCAAAGGATTCTCTTTATGCACTCCTCTTATCCTATAAAATGAGATCCCTCAACTCCAAGATCCCCCTTGTATTATCCCCATAAACTATCTCAAATGGGCTCTTACCTATGCTCCTATTGATGGAGTCATTGTAGGCATATTCTGCATGTCCTATAATGTGATCCAATGACTATCCATGCTGCTTAGTCAAGCATTTTAATAGGTTACCTAGTGACCTATTTACTACCTCATTTTTCCCATCTGACTGAGGGTGATAGGCTGAAGAGAAAGATAAGCTTGTACCTAAAATTTTCCAAAGGGTCCTCCAAAAGTGGCCCACAAACTTATTGTCCATATCACTTACTATATTTAGTGGCAATCCATGGAATCTCACTATGTCTCTAAAGAAAAGACATGCAATATGTGAAGCATCATTGGTTTGGCTGCAAGGAATGAAGTGTGCCATCTTGCTAAACATGTCCACCACTACAAACACACTATCATGTCCTCTTGGTGTCTTAGGCAGTCCCAAAACAAACTCCATGCTCAAGAACTCCCAAGGTCTATGAGGTATGGATAGAGGTTGATACAATCCAATGTTGCTACTATGTCCTTTGACTCTCTGACATATCTAAAATTTCTCTACAAACTTCCTGAAATCTAACTGTAGCTTTGGCTAATAGTAATGCCTATTCACTTACTTAAGGGTCTTGTCCACTCCAAAGTGGCCTCCCAAGTTGCCTTGGTGTTTTTCCTTGACTATGTTCTCCCTCATTGAGCATTGAGATATACACAAAAAGTGTCCTTTGAACAATAGTCCTTCCTGCAACATCTAATCAGTAAACTCCTCTTTAAAACCCTTTTTAAACTTCTCTTATGCTTCATAAACATCATTGAAATATTTGTCTTCTTTGTAAGGGTATTTAAGGTCACTCATCCCTACACTCTGCAATTGTATCTCCTGAATAGTCAAAAATCTCCTACTCAAAGCATATGAAAATTTGTTTCTAACACCTTTCTTGTGTTTTATGACAAAATCATATGCTTGCAAAGATTCTACCCATTTTAGGTGCCTTTGATTCAACTTCTCTTTCCCATTCAAGAAGCTAAGGGCATGATTATCTGTATAAATCACAAATTCCCTTGGTAGGAGATAATGTCTCCACTTTTTGAGTTCTTGCACCGTTGCATACAACTCCAAATCATAGGTTGAGTACTTTTTCTTGGCTTCATTCAAATTCTTTGAGAAGAATGCCACAGGATGCCCCTCTTGACTTAACACTGCCCCAATGGCTAGTTTGCTAGCATCACACTCCACCCCAAATAACTGGTTGAAGTTAGGGAACCTAAGAGTAGGTAGTTCTTCTATCATTTTCTTCAACATTTCAAAGCCTTTAACTTCTTCTTTTGTCCACTTGAACTGACATTTGATTCCTCCCTTTATAGTGTTTAGTATTGGTGCACATACATGGCTAAAGATTCTCACAAACTTCCTATAATAAGAGGCTAGTCCATGGAAACTTCTAACATCTACTATGGATCTAGGTTTTGGCCATTTCAATATATAAATGAACTTATCAAGATCCATCTTCATGCATCCATTAGAAACAACAAAGCCAAGGTATACTAATTCAATTTCCAAAAACTCACATTTTTCTTGATTGATCATCAATTTCTCTTGGTGTAGCCTCCTCAAAACCATTTCCAAGTGCTTCATGTGCTCCTCCTTAGACCTACTAAAGATCAAAATGTCATCTAGATAAAAAATTACAAATTTACCTATAAAGTATGCTAGCACTTCATTCATGAGCCTCATGAATGTGCTAGGTGCATTTGAAAAGCCAAAAGGCATTACAATCCACTCATACAGCCCTTCATTTTTCTTGAAGGTTGTCTTCCACTCATCACTAGGCCTAACTCTGATTTGATGGTACCCTGATTTCAAATCCACCTTGGAGAAATAATGAGAACTCCCCAAATTGTCCAACAAATCCTCAATCTGGGGCATGGGAAATTTGTATCTGATTGTAATCTTGTTAATAGCCTTAGATTCGATACACATCCTCCACTATCCATCCTTATTAGGTGCAAGGATAGTTGGCATAGTACAAGGACTTAAACTCTTCCTTATAAGCCCTTTCTCTAGCAAATCTTGAATTTGTTTAGAAATCTCTGCATTCTGACTTGGAGTCATTTTATATGCTGCCTTTTTAGATAGATTAGCTCTTGGTATTAGGTCTATCTAATGACTCACATCCCTCATAGTTGGAAATGCACTAGGCAATCCATTATCCACTATCTCATGGTACTTCTCCAACAATGTTTGTACCTCTTGTGGCATATTGACTTTCTCTTTAGTATCTTCTTTTGGTTTCACTATCACCACACAAAAGACCCCTCTTTCCTTCTTCATGACTTTAAGGAACTCCTTCCCACTCATGAGCATAACACTAGTCCCCACATGCTTCTCTTCCTTAGGGTCTATCAAAGGATCCATTTGAAACTTCTTCCCTTGTTTAGTAATCATATAGTTGTTCTTTTCCCCATCATGATTGGCCTTCACATCATATTTCCATGGACATCCTAATAGGAGATGACATGAATCCATAGGAATATGTCACACAATGCATTGTCTTTGTAATCTCCTATTTCAAACTCCACCAAATTTTTTTATCCACCACTATCTAATGGCCCTTGTTTAGCCATAACACCTTGTAGGGAGTAGTGTGTGGCATCCTTCTAAGATTTAGTTTGCCCACCATCTCTGTTGAAACTATGTTATCTATGGAACCATAATCCACTATGACCTTGCAGATCTTCCCATGTGACCTACAAGTAATCTTAAACTAGCTCTTTCTTTGACGTGGCTCTGCAACACTAGGAACTTTTAATAAATTCCTTCTCAACATATGGTTTTCTTCATCCATTACAGGCCCTACCTTGGATATTGGTGAAGTGACACTTTGTGTGTCATATTCTTGTACCAACTGAGTTCTTTGTTCTACCATGGATGATGTGGAAGATTTAGCTAGACATTCGCCGATTGTATGGCCCACTTGGTTACAATTGTAGCACCTACCAATGAAAATAGTATTAGTCCTGCCTTGTGACTGAAATCTACCCCTTGGAGGTCCTCTTCCTTTGTATCCTCCTCTCTATAGTGAACCCCTATACTGGTTTCCTCCATTATTGTCTATGGAGTGGGTTTCTTCTAGTCTACTTGGGCTTTGAACTCTTCCAAAGTTACCTCTACCTATGAATCCTCTATTGCCTCTACCTCTTTGTTGGAAATCATTCCTACTTCTAGCCTTCTCCTCTACTCTCAAGGCTAATTGAAAGCAATTATGCATATGATCAGGGGCCATCATATTGATCTCATCTTGGATTCCTTTCCTCAATCCACTGAGGTACCTTGCTACCCTTTCCACTTCTTCCTATCTCCTTGATCTTAGGCTCAATTTATTGAATTCCTCAGTATAGGCACTTACTATCAGCTCTTTTTTCCTTAGGTTCTCTAACTTCTGATACATTTGTATCTCATAATCAATGGGTAGGAATTGTTCCCTCAATCTAATCTTCATCCTATCCCAAGAGACTATTTTCTTCTTCCCAGTGGTTACCCTGTCATCTCATCATATTCCACCAAACCAATGTTGATCCCTTGAGTCTAGCCTTGGCATAACTGACTCTCTTCTCCTCTGACACTTCTTTGTAATCAAATTGATTAGCTATGGCCTCTAGCCAATATAAAAACTCTTCACCATTCAAAATGCCACTATATTAAGGAATGTGTTCCATACTATCTTTGTTGATGGATTTAAAGGAATCCAAGAACACTTTCTGGTCCTTATCCATCTCCACTTATTTTCCTTTTCCAGTTGTCTCTCTTGTTTGGCTTTCATCCTCTTCATCACTTTCATCTCCCCATTCAATAAATAAGTCACCTTGTTAAAGGATTTACAAAAAGAGCTTGTTAGAGTCCACCCGGTTAAGGGGTTTTGCCTACTGCAACTATTAGGAAACAACAAGATAAGTGATTTGGATGTAGCATTGATTTCTTAATAGATCCTATAAGTTCTTTATACTATGTACCTCTATACTTTTTAACTTCTCTCTTCTCTCTCCTCTCTGATTGCAACTTCAAATATAAAACCCTAATCACCCAAAACAAAAACTCTTCAACAACAACAACTCTCTCTGAACTTTCTCAATAAGAACTGTTCCATTATATAAAAAAATTGCACTGATGTAAGAATGATCTTAAAATTGATTTCCTAAGATATTACCATGTGCCAAATTGATAATCTTGATGAATGAAAAGATTTATCATGACTGCTTTAGGTCAGGGTAAGATCTGCAAGTTTATATCTCCAAGGTAGTCAAACATGTTTTGACTCCTCCAATGTAATACCTCAAATCCATCTTAAATTCTTGCATCTATCTTGTTAATACCCATACATTGGATGTATAACCTTTATTCCATGTCATCAAATCATTATAAATGATCGCATATACTTTACCACTCACCGATTTGTGATCTACTGACCGGTTGATCAAGAACATAAGAGTTCTACCTATCTTAGTATCTCTAACATTTAAAACTCTATCACCACTGAACCAAATAAGTTGTGGTTGGAACCACTTTTTAGTGTAAATTTGTTGAAGCTAATTTTGTGATCGCTCCTTCAAATTTTGTTTGTACCATGATCGCGACTAAAGTGATGTTTGTGTAGTCTACTGGTCTTCTTGACTTCACAAAATCTCAATATGACCTACTTACCAATTGTATCTTTACTTTACAGGTTGTTTATTTGAAATTTTACTCACTTAGTTGACATCAATGGAAAATAACTAACAATCTCTCAACATAGTACCAAATTCCAACAATACATAATACTAATAATCTCCCACTTTGGCGCTGATGGAAAACATATACTAACTCAAACATATGCTTACAATCGTGTAATCATTATATTAACTTATGAATCCCTATGCACATACTCTCCATTCATATTCTTAACCATTCATATACTCCTCCTTATAACATATACTCCCCCCTTTGACAACAATGACAAAGGTACAAATAATTTCAAGATATGTATACAAAATCTTAGTTACATCTTGTCAAAATTACCTTGAAGTGAATCTTTGCCAAACTCAAGGTTGTGTCCCATAGCTTCTGTAAGTAAACCATAGCAATGATTTTCTCATTTAAACTTGAGGCTGGCTCTTCTATTCTATCTAAAGTGTTCATGTCTGGTAAGGAAAATATAGCTTCTACCTTTTTCATATTTTGTTGCATCACTTCTACTATAGGAGATAAGGTGGATTGAAGTACTAGTAGAGTGATAATTCTCTGCTCTTGCTCAATTTTAATATTCTTAACCTTGTTGTTGATTTGATTTACCTCATTACTATAAGTTGTGAATGAACTTCACAGTGGATCAAGTTGATCTCTTAAGTTCTCCAATTCCTCATGCTTTAGCTCTTCTTTGTTCCAAATCTTGAATAAAGTTTGAATACCTTGATACCTTGAAAATTAGTTGACCTGCCTCAGTTAGTATACTCTTAACTTTCTCTATCCAATCTGATGATTTGATCCTATCTATAGTAATCTTTTACATAATCTTTCCTATCATCTTGTTTTCTAAGTTCTCCTTTGCATTCTTCACTGCTGTTGTTTGCAAATCTAGACCTTGATGTAAAATAGCCTTCACAAGATTGTCCATCTGATCAATAGGTGTGTCCTCTTCATCATATGTAACCTCAAGCATTAATTCATCTAGTTTGTCTCTAGCTTGCCTTAATACTCATGTCTTCTTATTCTTTTATTTATCCTTATTCTTTATAGAGTAAATCCTTAATTGTTCCAAAAGTTTCATGAGTTCCTTTGGTTTTAGTTTGGATATATATATCGATGTGATCGGTAAATATTCTTAATCAATTTTGTATTCATCTTTTGCAATAGTCATTCATTTATGTCTCTTGTTTACACTAGATACTACAAGACTTAATTTTTTTGTAGTATCAGGTTCTACTTTAATCTTATTTAGAGTCTCCTGCTGCTTACTTTCTTCAACATTCTCCACTTCTTTCTTATAAATCATCTCGTCTATATGTTTCATACGCAATGGTGAGGATGAGTCGTCTTTGCCTATTGTGTCAACAATTTCAATCTCATCACCACCACTTTGTGATAGAATGATATTCTATGTTGCAATGTCCTTCACCAAGTTAGGAAAATCTAGAACAATATTCCCAATTGTCTGATCTACATAAAATGTGTCATTTCCTTGTATTGGTTCATTTGATTCTGCATGAACTTATTCTATTTGGACTGAGATACCTCCTTTATCTGTAGTAGTTCTTTCCATGTCTTAATTGTTTCATCATGTACACTATGTCTATCATTAATTTGAAGTCTATCTTCTCTGCTCTTAATATTGAATTTGTGCTTGTGAGAAGTAATCATTATCTTAGCATCTTCTTCACACAACTCAGGTTGAACTTGGATAAGTGTTATTTCCACAATCTCTCTATCCAACTATGGTCTGACACTCCATCTAGCATCAATCACCTAATACAAGAATGGATTTCTAAAGGTGTTCTACAAAATTTATGAAAATTATACAGAATTGCATCTTCTATCTTCTTCTTATCTTCACTACTCCCCGAAGTGTATCCTTTTCCAATAGTAGCAAGTCTACCATTTTCCTCAATATCTTTTACAATATCATCAATAGAAGAGGCCAACTTTTTTTCACCTTTCTTCTTCTATTTAGAGGCATCCTTATCTCATTTTGTCCATTCTTCATCAGTTAATTTTTGCTTCCTCTTGTAGATTCTCTTTGGAGTATAAGTGTATTGTCTTTTCTTCCTTGAGGATTCCCTTTCAGACTTGACTTCACTAGCATCTAGTTTTCTTTGTTTGTTCTTAGCTACAGTTAGGGTTGTAGTGGTGTGAGATGTTCTAACATCATTACTTCCAAACTTATGCTCTGGATTAGATACCATTCTTCTTCTTTTTTCAATGACCATTTTCTTCAATGCCTTTTGAATTTTAGAAACAACTTCATCATGAGTTACGAATCTTTGTGCTTTTTTTCCTAATGTTCTTGACAACAACTCATCAATATGAAAAGTTACTAAATCACTTTCAACTTCATAACCCATAGGAGGAATCCAACATGTCCTAGGTTGTACAACTTGCACAATACACAAATCTGTGTCTACAAGAAAACAAATATCACTATTGTACTTCTCTACAATGCTAGCTAGAATCCTTTCCCATTTATGTATTCTAGATTGGAAATATTTGAAGTAACTCCACATGAAATTATTGAAATTATTCCCTAATTTCCTTTATGAATTAACTTATTTTCATTGCTACCGGTTTTTCCTTTGACTAAGTAACATTTCCTTTACCAGGGAAGAACTTTTGAACATAGAAAAACATACATACCAATGGAGCTCCATAATTGAATGATTTTCTCTTGTATTTATTTATCCTTTTCATGTTCACCATGAATTGAATTCTTGTCAGCTCACACAGATCATATGTTGAATCATCCTTCACAATCTGATAGGCAGCATGAATAGCTCCACCGGGCACATTGTTAACTCGACTAGACTAGTAAACTCTGTATTATATCACCATAGATGTGAAACAAAATTACTTGTATGATCAATTTTCATTTATCTCCTATCTAGTTTGGATTTGGTTAGTTCAGTGACCAAATGAGTAGCCACCGTTCTCAATGTACATTCCAAACCTTGTGCTCAGAATCCTGTAACTCTGTGAATTAATATCTTTGAAATCTTGTGAGGTCTTTCCAGCCATATAGATTGATCGTAAACTCTTCTCAACACATAAAAAATCCAATTGGTATGGAATTCTCTACTTGAATGTCCACAACATAAGTCAAACCCTTCTCCTGTAGATGTTTGTGCTTGACTTTCAACTTTCCATTGATGCACATACCCTTGTATTCTTTCCGGATTTATTTAGCTCCAAATATTTTGATTCTACAGTAGATATAAGAATGAACATCTTCAATCAACATCACACTATGAGAGAAAGTGGATAGGGCACCAGACATATCAATCTCAGCTTCTTTTCTTTGATGCAGTTTGAATACGGATCAAGGTTCCTCATAAATGCTCACTAGAACTATTGTGTCAATGTTTCCTTGTGCTCAGAATCCTGTAACTCTGTGAATTAATATCTTTGAAATCTTGTGAGCTCTTTCCAGCCAATAGATTGATCATAAACTCTTCTCAACACATAAAAAATCCAATTGGTATGGAATTCTCTACCTGAATGTCCACAACATAAGTCAAACCCTTCTCTTGTAGATGTTTGTGCTTGACTTTCAACTTTCCATTGATGCACATACCCTTGTATTCTTTCCGGATTTATTTAGCTCCAAATATTTTGATTCTACAGTGGATATAAGAATGAACATCTTCAATCAACATCACACTATGAGGGATAGTGGATAGGGCACCAGACATATCAATCTCAGCTTCTTTTCTTCGATGCAGTTTGAATACGGATCAAGGTTCCTCATAAATGCTCACTAGAACTAGTGTGTCAATGTTTCCTTGTGCTCATAATCCTGTAACTCTATGAATTAATATCTTTGAAATATTGTGAGGTCTTTCCAGCCATATAGATTGATCGTAAACTCTTCTCAACACATAAAAAATCCAATTGGTATGGAATTCTCTACCTGAATGTCCACAACATAAGTCAAACCCTTCTCCTGTAGATGTTTGTGCTTGACTTTCAACTTTCCATTAATGCACATACCCTTGTATTCTTTCCAGATTTATTTAGCTCCAAATATTTTGATTCTACAGTGGATATAAGAATGAACATCTTCAATCAACATCACACTATGAGGGATAGTGGATAGGGCACCAGACATATCAATCTCAGCTTCTTTTCTTCGATGCAGTTTGAATACGGATCAAGGTTCCTCATAAATGCTCACTAGAACTAGTGTGTCAATGTTTTCTTCCATTATGACCAACTGCACTAGCACACAAATCTAACTATAGACTAAAATGATATCTAACAATACATAGGTTGGAGTTTCATGAAAACTCGATATGAAGCTAACTCAAGATCTCAAACACCAATGTAACCTTTTGCACACACTAGCTCAAGGTAGCTATCAAATTCTCAATTGAAAGTAAGAGTGTGAAAATAAATTACTCGTCCCTTTATATATTGTTATTGAAATAGACATTTAATATACAAATGGTAGGAATAGTGTCACATCACCAATTAACACGTATCCACCAGATGGTGCTCAACCAACTGAAATAACTTCTCTCAAATAGATATTGACATTGAAATCTCAGTGCGGTCTCTACACAATGTCAAAAAAAAGTCATAGAAACTTACAACATAATGTGCATATTGATCTTTACCGCTCTTGAGTCTAGGGGATCAACAATATATTTGTCTTTAAGTGCTCCCCCTAAGAAAATAATATGCTTAGTTTACCGATGTAACTTCCACATTTTTTGAACTTGTGGAGATTTCAGTCAACTCAGAGGAATTCAGTTCATTTGTCTTCTTCATTTCACTTCTGACTTTGTCAACATTAGCAACCTGCTTTCCTTTTCCATCTTCTCACTAATGAGGAGATTGGCTCTTAAACCAATAATCTTTATCCAGATGACCTATCTTATGCCAGAAAAAACATGCCACACCTGTTGACTTCCAAGGACCAACATCACCTCTCATAGTTCTCATTTAGTAGTTTATTATTAGGTGTCCATAGTTACCACATAAAAAACATGTAGTGTTGAAGTGTCTTTCCCTTCTAATAGTATTCACTGATGGAACAGGTGACCTAGGTGCATATACTCTTGACCTAAAATATTTAGCTTTGTGTCCATATTTTTTACATGAAAAATAGTATCCATCAAAGTTATGACCACTAGATCTATTTCTAGATCTGCTGCTAGATCTACATTCATATGCAACATGACCATACTTGTGATAATTGTAACAATAAACATTAAAAGTGTAAGGTATATTCATTAGTATGCTTCTACACACATTTGCAGTATGACCAAGCTTTCCACATTTATAGCAAGTAGGTTTGTTAGGTTTCTTACCTAATTTGATTGGATCTACCTTTTGATCTTTTTGTTTCTCCTTAGGTTCATATTTAGAGGACTCCCTAACTTTGAATGTTCCTTCTCCTGAATAACCTAGACCATTTGTATCTCTCTGTCTTCTTTGAATCTTCATTTGTTCATTACGCTTTTGTGAGCTTTCATTGTATTTTCTCAATTTTTCATTTGCTTCTTTCTCAATTTCTAGTTCATTCCTCAATGACTCATTCATCTTCCTAGGTCTTTCAATCTCAACTAATACTTGAAGGTTCTTTGTATCAGTATCCTATATTTGATTCTTATATAGGGTAAATGTTAGAATGATTTTAGAATAACTAAGAGGGGAGGGGTGAATCAGTTATCCTCAGGTCTAGATGTAGCAAATAAAAATTTTCTGTATTTCAGATCTACTCGGTAGCAGTAGCATATGTCAACAACTTTAGTCATGTAGTTTACTGTCTAATGAAATTGCTTGTAGCAACATAATAGTAAAACAAACCATAAGCATTCACACAAGTTGACACAAGTATTTAACATGGAAACCCAATATGGGAAAAACCACCAGTAACATGCTACCAAGATATCACTCTTCTGAAGTGAGCTCTGTGAGGAGCCAACCCTGTTAAAGGTTGCAGTAACACATTGTTAGGTGTGACCTGGTTAAAGGATTTAATCACCCTGTCAGGAGTGGCCTAGTTAGAGGACTTAGAACATTCCACCTGAATCTCACCTTGTTAGAGGATTTATACAAATGACTGTTAGGTCAACCTTGTTAAAGGATTTAACTGATACAATGGTTAGAAAGTAATCAGCAGTTGTGATCTGATACATACAACTTACTTTGCAAATTCAGATCCAATTACAGCTCTGATGTTAACTTACTAGATAGCCTGCATTGTCTTTTCAACCTTCTGATCTGCTTGGAAATTCATCAAGAAATCACACATGCAACTCTCTGCTTCTATATTCAGCCTTCTCTGCTAAATCATGCCAAATAGTAAATCAACTATGCAATCCTCTTGCATACACACATGTACTTCCACATTTAGCAGCACACTCAATGAATAACCCCTGAGGTTATCATATACTTCTCTGTCTAGGTTAGATAAATCTTTACCGCTTAATCAAGATCATAGATCTTAGGTTAGGTCAGATACAATGGATCATTCCATCATTTACATTAAATTTAATTCTCCAAAGTAGTCTCTAATTAAATCTTGAAACCATGCATTAATTACTGTTACCCATACACTAAATGACGTGGATCAATCTTTAATTAACATTACATATCCCAATAAAATTAACTAAGTCGGACAGAGATCTCAAATCTCATCATTAATCCAATTACTGTAAGTCGGCCAACATCACTATTTCCACTCGGCAATTTCACTGGTGCTCGATATTGAACAACTTTTCTCGTCACAAACAACTTCACTCGGCATAAGAAACTTTGCTCGACACCAGCAACTTTGCTTGGCACAAGCCAAACTTGCTCGACACAAAACAACCAGAAAAATTGTCTTTGAAAGATAAACAACTAATTACTTTACCAGAGTGCCAACTGATTAAGTACCCTTTTATTTGCCTTAACTCAACCATTCACTTGGTCTTCTTGTTAAATCTTCTTCATCAAAAGTGGATATGGTACTCAAACAGATAACAATAGTCTCACCAGTTAAGGTTTGACAACAACGACAAAATAACAATTGCTTGCATTGTCACTTTCCAACAGTAAATTCCTATCTTAGTTTGACAAGCTCTTTTCCTTTTTCTTTTAGGGCATCATTAGCAACTTTCTTGGCAGCTTCTGCACTCTTTTTCTCTTCGATATCTTCACACATCCTGACAGACTGAATTTCAAGCTCCCTTCTTAGATTAGCCATATTTTCTTTAAGATTCTTGTACTTTTCCAGCAGATTCACCACTGCTTCTTTAGATTGTTCATACGTACTTCCTTGAGACAATTGTTCTATGTAGTCTTGACTCTTCAGTTGATCAACAAGTTCTCTCCTCTGCAAGAGAATGTCTTGGCTTTTCCTTTACCTCCATGATCATCTTGTTTTCCTTATCAAGTTGCATCTCATACTTATACTCTTCCATAGTAGTGGATCTTTTCCCAAGATGTTATACTTATCACCAAAAAAGACCTAAGCTCTAATACTAATTGTACAAATAATAGGTACTGAGAGGGGCCGGTGAGTACAAACAAATAATGAACTAATTCAACAATTGAAACAAATAGCTATTGAAATACATTGAAAACTATAAAGTAAATAACTTATGCAAATATATGAAAGTAATATCAAGAATCCACAAACTCATCACACATGTTCACTGAAATTTTTCATGTGAAAACCCTTATTATAGAGAATCTGAAAGATAATGTTGGATATTGCTAGTAGTAATGTTGATTATCTTTCTAAGATTGAGATCGTTGGTTTCTAATTGTATTACTTACTTTTCATAGCACATGTTGCCATCAATGAAAAAGGGGGAGATTGTTAGCATATTGGAAAAGGTGGATGATGGATGTGTTGGCATTGATGTCAACATAGCTAAAGGGTTTATTAGAGGAAGAAATCAAAAGAGTTATTTTCTTGATGCTAGCTTAACTATTAAAAGTTAGCTAGTGGATCAAAATGGTAAAAGGTTCACTGAGAAGTGATTATAGAAGAGATCAAATAACACACATAGAAGAAGCATGGTGAATGTGTTTACTAAATTCACCCAAAGTTACAGAAGGTTTCATGATGATTTGGATAGGTAATCAGGTTATAGAAGGTGACTGCAGATAGGGTGAAAAATGTTTTTAATAGGAATATAGAAAGAGATTTGGTGTGCTCAATAAAGTTTGAATGTCATGGAGTGAACCTAGGAGTGTGTTGGGGACATACTCTGTATCTTCAACTCAAAGGATTTGTACTTCAGAGGTCTACAACGCATAATATTGTTATCTCAAAGGCTTGATGATAGTGCTCTTAAAGGTTGATGGAAAAGAGTTGGAAATCCAATGGTTGTGATGGAGTTGAATGATTGAGTGTTTTATTACAACTAGCGGTTATCGTTACACCAAAATATCAGCTTGTTAATGCCCGATACAACCAATAGACATATAGAAGATACAAGAGGCGGTTAAGCCATGCCATAAACCATCATTGTGTTGAAAGCCCAAGGAGATCAAGGTCACAATCAGTCTTTCTGACCATTGTAACAATCCCCCCAGCACAAGCGTAGGGTTTGAACCTGTGAACAAGATCTAATATACTTGTTACAACTAGCAGTTGTCATTGCACCAAAATATCGACTTGTTAATGCCTGATACAACCAATAAACATATAGAAGACATAGGAGGCAGTTAAGCCATGTCATGAACCACTTCTATACTAAACAACCAAGGAGACCAAGGGCACAATCAGTCTTTCTCACCATTGTAACATGTTTTTAATGATTCTATTGGATGTTCTTGAAGTATGTGCTTGATGAGTTAGCGATACTCATGGATCAGAAGGATTAGATTGGTGGATCTTTCATTCATTAATATTATTTTTATTATTATTCATTTTCTTGGCCGACTTAGTTGGTAAATCATGTTGCACAAGTGCTAAACCGTAAAATATGAGAGATTTATGATCTTGAGGTGGTGGTTGTCGACCATAGCTATATTTTGGCGATCATAGATGGATTTTGAATCAAGATATTTGGAGCGTGGATTCAAGAGATGGAGAATTAGGTTTTTCCAACCTAGTTCTTGGTATAAAGTGATGAATTAGGGAAGATTCAAGGTACGAATCATGGATATGGATGCTAGAGGTCAATAAAAAGGAGAGATCCTGATCTAGAGGTAATCAGAAGTGTTTCAACAAGGGGTTGAACAGAGTTCACAAAAAGTTTTTT
>MU228020.1:2637579-2668510 GCA_018584345.1 Thuja plicata
TGTGTGTGCATCCCCCATATATTGTAATAAGGTTATAATCCTAACAAGGTATTCTCTTATAGGTAATCAACCCCACCGTGGTTTTTTTCCCTAACAAAGTTTCTACGATAAAAATGTTGTGTCAACTTGTGTAGATGTGTTTCTATTTTACATATTCTTGCATGTTTTATACTCTATTTATTCAGAACAGATTTAAGAGTACACAAGTTTGAGGGTTTTGAGGTTTAAGGGTTTGAGGTTTAAAGTTTGGTAACAACTAATTCACCTCCCCCCACTCTTAGTTGTTCTCTGCTATATATAATATCAACAAAGATAAGTTATTATTTTATGATTTTAACTCTTTTACCCAACTATGTGCAAGAGTTTCATAATTATCAACTTCAAGTGAGCCAATTAGAGTCATCCACTCCAATGGATCAAGTTTCAAAAATAATTGTGCCTCTCAAAAGCTTCCCCAAAGTTTCAAAATCCCAACAAAGGTTTCAACAAGATCAATATTTATTCCAGCAATGTTGATGCATAAGTGGAAACTGCAAAAATGAGTGTGGCTCCTTTTTCATCTATTTATAAACCATCTCATAATTTTACATCTTTTTCGGAATCTTTATATAATTTTATGTTGAGTTTATTAATGCTAATTTTTTAAAAATTCCTCCCATCAAACCTATTGATACTTCAAAACCTATACCTCTTAAAATCCCACAACCTTTTTTCAAAACCATCAACAACCTCGGTAAGGTACTAAGAAGTGTGATCATTTTAAACATATTATATCCAAGATCTCATAGATTCCAATACCATAATTATTGATGGTGTAAATGATAAAGGAAACAAATTTGTTGCACCCCCAAACCAAAACTTGCAAATATATAGAAATCACTTTCCTTCCCATTCTACCAACACCATTGAGAAACCCAATTCATTACCTTATTCTTCTACCAATATTATTGCACCTTGTAACTCTAGTCCCATAAATTTTGATGCTACGTGTAGTGTGGCCTAAAATGTTGTTAATATCATTGACCAATCCAAACCTGATCCTAAACCTAAAATTTGCACTACATTTGATCAAGTAAGAAGACTATTAATTAAGTCGACGGTCCTCTTTACATTTTTGTAAAAATTAATGATAAGTTCTCTTGAGGAGTTTTTATTGATCTTACTTTCATGGTGAATTTTATAACTAAGGAATATCTTTTCACAAGACAATTTCATCAAGAATCTTATGAAAAATACAATTTGATGATTAATAATTTCAATGTCTTTACTTTTCCTACCCATGGTTCTATCACCCTTCCCATTGAAGATGGTAAGAAGTTCTTAAATGTCACCTTTTTTGTTACTTCAACTTCTGATCAATTCGATGTGAGACTTGGACATTGTTGGCTCACCTCCATCAAAATCTATTGCTTCTCCTATTCATAAGTTTTTAATTTTTTCCATAATGGAGAAATTATCATGATCAATTAGAGTCTGTATTAGCCTCTAGTAAGTTGTGGAAACTTTTACCTTGAATTCTTTTGGCCTCATATACCTCAACCATTTAAACCTCACCATGACCATTTATTCCTATCTTACCAAAATTTCAAACCTGAAATTATTTCCAATTGAGCAGCCACAAGGATGTCACATCTCCTTGTCCTCAACCTGGACTCGCTCCCACACCTTCCATTCCTCCTATTTATGTTTCCATTCTAACTCATATATCATATAAGAATCTAGAATCCTCTATCTATCAACGTAGTAAGGTTCCTTCAATTCTACCTATCAAGGAAGAAAATGAGCCCTTGTTGATTGATCCTAAACCTTTCCAAATATTTAAAAAAACTATAGATGTTATACATTTATATTTTAGATCTCTTTAGATGACCCTTGTTGCTTCATTGGTGCAAGGTGATAAAGGGACCAAACATGTTGTGACATTCTTCTATTTATATATCAATTCTTCTATATGTTGTATATGTTATGTCCTGCATGTGCTATTATTGTAAATGTGCCTTTGTGTTGTTTACATGAAAATGATACAAAATGGTAGCAACCATTTCTCTTTTCGTTTCTCCATCATGTTCATCCAAAATACTTTTGTTCATTTATCTTATGTTCTCTTATTCTATTGTGCTTATAGTTCTACTACCTTTGGGGAATGAGGTAAAAAACAATTTTGGCTCCTAACAACATCATTATTTTTTATAAATATATATTATTTGGGGCCTCTGGGTTTAACTATACATTATTTAAAATCATTTAGGGTTTGTTTGGTTCCTGGTATTAACCCAGAATAGTCATTATTTAATGCGAGAATAAAGTAATTCATTGTTTATGGCCATTTTTTGAATTCTCAAATTAGGAATTAATCCCCATTTTTGGGCCAATGCTTGGATTAATTAATTCCAACAAAAACCTAGAGTTCATTTTTTTATAGAATAAGCTATTCATGGATTCGAAATAAGCTATTCATGAATTTGAAATTACAACAAAATGTATAAGTCATCGGGTCCGTGTGTGAACGGTTCTTTAGGTTTTGTGGGAAAATTATTATTATTATTATTATTATTATTATTATTATTATTATTATTATATTTTATTTTATTTTATTTTATTTATTCAATTTAATTTTTAATTTTTAAATTTTTTGAATTTTTTTGGAATACTTTTTTTTTTAAGTTAATAATTCAAAAATTAAAATTTGAACCAATCAAAAAGAAAAAATTAAAATTTGTAAGAAAATAATTTTTTTTTATAATCTTATTTTTTGTAAGTTAATAATACATATTTTAATTTAAAATATATAAGTTAAAAATACATATATATATTAATAAAAAAATTAGCAACAAAAATGATAAGTTCAAAAATTAAAATTTGCAAGAAATATTTTTTTTATAATTATAATTTTTTAATAAGTTAAAATACATATTGTTCAAATTAATTAAAAAAATGAAAAATAATCCTTATTCCAATTCCACATTACGGGATCCAAACGTAGAATAGGTTAATTCTCAGTCATCTCCTAGGCGCAAACCTTATTCCAACTTTCATTTTCAGGATTAATTAATCCAAGAATAGGTCCTCATTCTAGAATAGGGCTATTCTGAATAAATTAATTCCATGCACCAAATAGGCCCTTAGCTAAAAATTCCCAAAAAATATAAAGATTGTGATATATCTAATAATTTTATACCATGTAAGAGTTGTTGATATACCCTAAAATATCCCAATGATAGACAATAGCTAAATCAACCTTCTACAGAAGAGAGAAGCAATGGAAATATCACAAATCAAAATAATTCATCACATGAAAAAAGAAACTAGTATAGTATACAATGAGGAAACCCTTATTAGAGATAATGATAGACCCTAAGACATACTAAGATCATGACAAGTATCTTAATTATATGAATTCAAACATAAAAATAAATGAATTGTGTCTGTGAGTGAGATCTAATATGAAACTAGTTAGATAACATTCCATGTTCCCAACATCAATGACCAGTCCTTATAATGAATATATGAAACTAGATTTTCTAGTATAAGATGCATGTATTATACATATAAATAAACATGTTTGATTGAAGCTCAAAGATAGTTTTATATAAATATTATATTTTTATTTATAGATGTTTTCCATTGTACAGTTAGTGTCCATTGAAATAATAGAGGACTTGAAATATTATTGTAGATACAATTTAATCATTATTGCTTCAATTCATTGTTATTGATTTTTAATATATTTAGCTATAATTTGAAAGAATCATAAATCCATGAATCCATTTTTAAATTAAATTGTACTTCTATTAAATTGTTATCTTCTTATATTAAATTATATTATTAATATGCTTATAATTAAACAATTATATCTAACATTATTTGAGTTATATATGTCAATCAGGCTAAGATAACTTGCCAATAGAAATAGGTAACATTCCTCTCAACCAAGTTTGAGGACTAACATATGTTTGAAAATATGCTCACTTATAACTAGTGTTCAAAGTGATATAATTCACCTATTCGAAGAAGATGGTGAAAACAACCAGGCATGCTACTTTGGAGATAATTTTCTGATAGACTCAATGTCACTAGCTTGCTAAGATTGCCTATTTAAGTAGAAATACTATCAATAAGAGCCATATAAGATAAACCCAAACTATCCATATTGTGTAGATTGAAGATCATGCCTCACATTTTCCCTATGACCATGTAATTAGAAAGCCCAAGAACCTTGAGAAAAGTGGTATCATAAATATGATCAAGAATACTTTCCATAAGGTAGCTTGAGCTCAACAACGTATCTTTGGAGGGATGCGAATTACCCAATTTGAGTAGGAATTTGACCTCTAAATTTTCTTTCATAAAGTCATATAACTTGTAATTTCCTAAGAAAGCACATGTGAGCCCTAAAATATTTTTCATGTCAAGCTAAAGTAGGCCCCACCTAGTTAGGTATTGGATCTTTGTTAGAATGGAACCTGTTAAGTTGTTATTAAAGAATTCAAGCATTTGTGGTGAAGGAACTTAAAATATACTTGTAGGCACTTTTCCAAAAAAATTGTTAGAAAATAGATAAAATATCCATAGGGTTTTCATAAACACACCAAATGTGTCTTGAAGAATTATGCTATATAGATTTGTTTCTGCAAATGAAAAGGTTTATAGGTTAGTGTCATTTCCTAGGGAAGTAGTAATGTTCCCATGAAAATTGTTTCCAAATTTATGTATCATTGGCCTCCATATTTACATGTAAGGACTTCTCCCTCCTCTCAAATCTCTCCTTGTTTGTGAGAATTTTACAAGAGTTCTCCAAAAATGAAGAAGTGGTAACGACCCATCTTTATTTTTTACAATACTTGACATAGGAAGCTTCAAATTAAATCCTTGGATTGGGAAGGTCACTCTTGTCATGCTCCCCTCCACTAGTCCATGCGGGTGTTTTCCTCATTTAAGAGGGGAAAACCACTAGGACACCTCATCCCCTCAACTCTTCCTTCGTAAATGAGGCATGCGGGTGGGGTTGGTACCCTTAATCCATATAATCGTACCAATCCTCCAAAATTGTCACTATATTAATGGGGAATTTTGGAGTGGTAAATAAAGTCCTAGAGCCTTTATTATGTTTCCAATTGGCCCCCACCTCAAGGGTGTAGACCCTAGTGGTTTATTTTCACACTTTAAGAAATAAATTTAATTAAATCTCAACCTTTAAAGACCCATATTATAAAACCTTATAAACATGTTTATCTCAACTGTTTAGAATAGTCATTTCTCCCTTCTCTCATGACCTTGGTTTTTTCCTACAAATAGCCAATACGTTTACAAGAAAGATGATCACAACCATAGTTAGATGAAAATAATAAGTCTTATTATATTTTTATCAAATTTTCATCAAGTTTACTAAGGAATAGCAAGAATATTGCCATAAAATCATCTCATTTATAATCTCTCCATTTATCTAATCGTCTATTGAAGAAAGAATGTAACAATTTAGGGTTCCATTTTCTATTTATAAGATGGGGTCTTCCACCTTCTTGTTTCAATTCAATGTTTATTTACTTTCAATATATTTAACTATTATTTTAAAAAAGTATAAATCCATGAATACTTATAAAATTGAATTGTACATCTATTAAATAGTAATCTACTAATATTAAATTATATTAGTAACATGCTTACAATTAAAAGATTATCTAATATGTGTTTGAATTATTCATAACATTTTGTCACAATATAATGTATTAAAAAATATTATAAATATTAATTAGACTAAATTAATTATTCTAATACTGAAGATGTGCACCATATTACTACTCCATGCAAATAAAAATTCATTCTCTTAATAAACTCACCAAAATAATTAAAGTATTGTTATTTGAACACAAATATTTTTAAATTATATAAAACTATAGTAATATGTCATAAGAATTGTACAAAAAAAATTTGTCAAAAACTACAATCTAAGTTATAGCCAACCTATATTTCTTCTTTAAAAAAATATATTTAAAAGAAGTTATTTAATCTAATAGTTATATGGTTGTAATTGATGACATTTTTTAATAATTCATATAAAATGTAAAGTTAATCAATAATTTATTGTCAGTATTAATAATGAAGAAGAAGATTTATGAAGAATTATTTATATATTAAATAATACAAGATAAAATATATGATAAAACATGCTCAACATTTATATATTTTTTTTTTTAATGTATTTTTAACCTCTTCATTACATTACAAATCCAAAAAAGTAATATCTCTAAAGACTTCTAGATAATCTATTTACTTCATAAACATAGAAATGATAATTTTAGATCAGATTGCTTTCAGAAGTCATTACACCACGATGTCCTTTCATGCTGGTATCCATGTGCTCCTAAGAAAAGCGTAAAGCAAAATAGTTAGATGCATCTACAAGTACCAAATCAAGGCTATATACCAAGCATATATAATGTTACATCAACTTTTTCCTGTGCAAACAAGACCAATATTTGACAGACTTAGATGGCTGATGCTAATTGAGGAATCTAGATGACTTGTTTCCGTGTATAGTTGTGGACATGAAATTTCAAGCAATAGGGAGATGACATGGAGAATTTATGTGGTTGATGGAATAAGAAAATAGATGAAGAAGATACCTAGTACGAGGTGGAGGAGGAGGAAGCAGCATCAACTTTATCAGTATTCAAAAGCATAGATGTTGATATCTCCATTAAATTTATTGAAGTATTTCCTGAAATATGATTCAGGCGTTGCAACACTTCCTTCATTGATGGGCGCTCATCGGGCAAGCTTTTGGTACAGTGAAGAGCTAGTTGTAGAAGGCTTCGGATTTGTTCAAGTTGCTGCTCTTGTGTTGAAGCCGAGGAAGGGTCTTCATTCATTCTCAACAAGAGCGAGTGATCGATAATGTCCTCTATTCTCCCCTGGAGGAGAGCTTCTTGCACCCATGCCTGAATTGCTGTTGAAAAGCTTGTGGGTTTTTTCCCAGTCAACATTTCCATCAAAACTATTCCATAGCTGTAAACATCTAGTTTTGAGTTCAGCCTCCCTCCGTATGCCACCTCTGTAAAAACACATATATTGTTGAAATAAATTAATTGTAGTTAGCGGAGTCCACGGAGGCACTAACCAAGAAGGTTCAGACATACATAAAAAACATGTGCAGCCGTCTACAGCCGCCCAGTCATCTTTTCTAACCTGTCTTTCATTAATATGCCAGCAACTAATTAATTATAATTTACAATCTTCTCTACATTTATTGTAAATTTGCCTATAAATAGAATGGAGGGGCATAGCATTTTTGTGCTCACTTTTGGTGAAATCTTTTTATTGTGTTTTAGTATCTATTATTTCTGTATTTTCTTATTGGGTATTCTGATTTAGATTGGGCAGGATGTGCAGATGACGGCAAATCAACTACAGGTTATGTTGTCTATCTTGGTGCAAGTCCCGTTTCATGGTGTAGTAAAAAGCAATCTACTATTGCTCTATCTACTACAGAGGTTGAATATACCGCAACAAATGTAATACTAAAGAAATAACTTGGCTACAAGCTATTCTATCACTACTCAAGCAATACCAGACAGGACCCTCTTTACTTCATTGTGACAATCAAAGTGCCATCTCAGTGTCCAAAAATCCAGCGTTTCATGCTCGCACTAAACATATTGAGGTCTATTGTCATTATACCAAGCATCTCATCCAGCAATAGGTGATTCATCTTTAGTATTGCAAAACAGAGGACCAAATTGCTGATATACTCACCAAGGCATTATGTGAAACTAAGTTTGTATTTCTTAGACATTTTTTAGGCTTGCGAGCAGTCACATGACTGTCTCGTGGTTGTCATTCAAGGGGGATGCTAGTGAATTCTAACCATTGTATTTAGATAATAAATTATTGTAAATGGGTACCTAACAGAACTTGGATCCATCATTTCTAGATTAATGAGGGATATTTAGAATAGTTAGAATAATTAATTTAAGTGAATGTTGAAATAAATTAATTAAAGTTAGCCGAGTCCATAGTCGACACAAACCCAAGAAGATTCCAGACATACATAAAAAAAAACATGTGCAGCCGCCCAGTCATCTTTTCTCACCTGTCTCATTAATATGCCAACGAACTACAATCTACAGTCTTCTCTACATTTATTTTGCCTATAAATAGAATGCATGGACATGGCATTTCTGTGCTCATTTTGGTGAAATCTTTTTATTGTGTTTTAGTGTCTATTATTTCTGTATTTTCTCATATATCACAAACAAGTATGAATGGAAAATAAACCAGCAATATATTGAGAGAGAAAATGGTCATAATATTTCACCTGGTGCAACGTAGCCTATGGTGCCCATGAAGGAACAAGGTTGAGACTGATCTGCCTGAGAAGAGATGATGGCCGATGCTCCCAAGTCACATATACGCACTTCCATGTCTTGATCAAGAAGAACGTTACTGGGTTTGAGATCACAATGGACTACACACCGCCTACCATCAAATTCACTGTGCAGATAAACCAGACAATTAGCAACACCCAGCGCAACACCCATGCGGTTTTCCAGAGAAAGATTGCATTCGTATAGCTGATGCTCGAGGCTTCCATTGGCCACGAGTTCAAAGATGAAAGCTTTTATCTCTGTGTTGGAGAAGTAGCCAAGTACCCGCACCAGATTCCTGTGCTTCACTTTGCCCAGAATATGCAATTCGTTTTCGAAAGCAGGGCTCTCAGGATCCACAACTTTTACTGCTACTCTCGTTCCATCATATAAAACGCCCTTGTACACTTTACTCGCTGAGCTCGTGTAGAGGAGATTTTCCTCGCAGAATCCACCCGTTGCAATCTGTAATTCTTGGAGACTAATCCTCACCAGCCGATCAAGCCTAAGGTTCCCTTCAACACCCATCCGGGCTTTTCTTCCACGCGTTGACAAGAAATATGCCAGGCATCCAACTACGCACACAAGTACAGCTGTGCCCGCCAAAATCAGAGGAATCAACAGACGGGAAAACCCACGAGCAGAATCTGTGCGAGGACAGGTTTTCTGGACGATTGTTCCGCAGAGATTCTTATTTCCCAGGAAAGACTGCAAGGTGAATACGTGGGAGAAATTCGGCACTGCTCCGGTCAATTGGTTATATGAGAGGTTGAGAAATGTCATGGCACTCAGATTCGCCATCGTTGCAGGTATTTCTCCCGACAGATTGTTATCAGAAAAATCCAGCTGCACCAAAAGCTTTAACTTCCCAATGGCCTCGGGAATTGGACCTTGCAGAGAATTGTGGGACAAATTTAGCAAAGAGCCCAGGCTTCCAAGGCTGCCCATGGAGGCAGGAATTTGTCCTGTCAACATATTGCCGGAGAGATCCAGCAACCTAAGATTAGCACAACCTGCTATAGCTTTTGGGATTACCGCTTGAAGTCTGTTATGGGAGAGATCTATGGCTTGAACCATCATCATGCTTCCAATCCCTGCTGGTATCAAACCGCCGAGCAGATTGTTTGATAGATTGAATGCGATAGCAAGGCTTGTGAGCATGGCTATTTGAGCAGGGATCTCTCCTTCAAGCTTATTGTTTGACAAAGATATGTACAGGAGCCGCGTGTTATTTCCCAGCACCTCTGGCACCTTTCCCGTCAGTAGATTGCTTGATAAGTCCAGCCATTCAAGCTGAGCTAGCTTGCCGATAGAAGCAGGTATGTTTCCACTCAACCTGTTTTGATGGAGATATAGCTTAACTAGGTTTGGAGGTATGTCCAACGGTATGCTCCCTTCTAATTGGTTATCTTCGAGATATAATTCTCCTAGCCAAGGAAGGTGGCGAAAAACATTTGGTATGTAACCTTGGAGATAATTTCTGGACAGATCCAATGTCACTAGCTTGCTAAGATTGCTTATTTCTGCAGGAATACTACCAGTAAAAGCCATATTAGACAAACCCAAACCAACCAGATTATGCAGATTGGAGATGGCCTTACTTATTTTCCCTCCGACCCTGTTATTAGAGAGGGCAAGAAGCCTGAGAGAAGTGGCATTGTAAATATGGTCAGGAATGCTTTCCACAAGGTAGTTTGAGCTCAATGCCAGTCTTTGTAGGGACGCTAACTGCCCAAGTTGAGCAGGAATCTGACCTGTAAATCTATTTTCATAAAGCTCTATGACTTTTAGGTGTGAGCAGTTTCCTAAGAAAGCAGGCAGAGGGCCTGAAAGATTGTTCATGCCAAGCTGAAGGAGGCTCAACCCGGTTAGGGTTTGGATCTCTTTCGGGATGGAACCTGTAAAGCTGTTATTGGACAAGTCGAGCACTTGCAGTGAAGGAAGCTGAAATATACTTGCAGGAACTTCTCCAAACAAATGGTTAGAGTACAGATAAACTATCTGCAGGGTTTTCATTAACACCCCAAATGCCTCTCGTGGAATTCTGCCAGTGAGATTATTCAGTGCAAATGACAAAGTTTGCAGGTTGGTGCAGTTCCCTAGGGAAGCAGGAATGTTCCCGTGCAGATTGTTTCTAAATAAATAGAGTAGCTCCAGCTGAGTGAGATAGCCTAGTTCGGGAGGGATAACCCCGGTCAGTCTATTTACAGAGAGGTCAAGCTTTGAAAGAAACTTGCAGTTGCCTATGGACGATGGAACGACTCCTGTGATTGAATTCCGGGACAAGCCCATCTGTTCTAGATTGCTCAAATTCCCTAGATTTTGTGGAATGCTTCCTCCCAGATATGTGTTGTTTGCAAGTACAAGAACTCTTAGATGACTACAGTTGGCTAAGGCTGGTGTAATAACACCTCCCAGATTGTTCCCTACTATTATGAGATCCTCCAGTCTATACAGCAATCCTAGGCTGGCTGGTAGTCTGCCTGTCAATCGATTAAGAGAAAGATCAATGGTGTTAAGCGACTGACAGAAGCCCAGAGAATTGGGGATTGAACCATTGAATGAGTTCACAGACAAGTCGAGAAAGGAGATCTTTGACAGGTTACCCAGAGTAGAAGGCAGTGGACCAGACAGAGAATTAATGGACAGATCTAACACCTCTAGACTCGGCATTTGACCCATCTCCTGCGGTAGGCAGCCGTTGAATGAATTGACAGACAAGTCGAGCAAGGAGATCTTTGACATGTTACCCAGAGTTGAAGGCAGTGGACCAGACAAAGAATTGAAGGACAGATCTAATACCTCTAGGGCCTGCATTTGACCCATCTCCTGCGGTAGCCAACCATGAAAATCGTTGTATGAGAGATTTAGGGAGGATAAATATGGAAGAGATGACAGAGACGGGGAAATAATACCACTCAAATTTCTTTCTGCTAAATCGATAGAGACCACTTTTCCCGATCTGGAATCGCATGAAACTCCCTCCCAATTTGCAAAACATGGGTTTTCTGCTGATGATTCATTCCAACTCATCAGCACGCCATTCTTTTGGTCTGAACTTGTTATTGTCATTCCACTCTTGAATGATAGCAAAGCTTCTCCTTCTGTCATCAATCCACCCACAATCTCTCTTTGCAACAGCAACAAACACGCTCCAAGAAGCAACCACATCATTACTCTTTCATCCATAAGCAAGATTCAACAGAGTATCTAGCACATTTGATAACTATAAATACACTATATGCATAGAAATAAATTAATTGAAAAAGACATCCTTAAGAATAGCAAGAGTGTCAATAGAACTCAAATTATAAATAAAAGTAGGTAGATTTCCATAATTTATAGATAAGCTTCAAATTGTTTCTAGATTCGATTGTGTAGCTGTTTTTGCATCAATGTTTCGGATCACTTAATCTGTTATCAAGATGTATAATAGAGAGCATAAAAAGATTCAGAATGTGATCCTAAATATTGATGCAAAAACAGCTACACAATCGAATCTGAAAATTAACTATAAATAATCCAACTAAAACTCATAAAATTTGCTACAACATAAGACTAGCTTTTGTTACAAACACAACATACCTGTGTATTTCCAGCACTTCTGTTCTTACTTCTTTCCTTGACAATCAAGGCTGGGAAGTATTTTTTACACAACAAACTCAGGGACTAACTTTAAATTTATAAGTCTATTACAAATGTAAAAATATTCTCTTTAATGCACAGACAGTATTTTCTAGGTCATAACTTGCTCCTCAAGAAAAGTTCTCGTGTAAAGACCAATTGGATTTAATATTCAAGCATGAACTATTGTCCTCTATTAAGGAATATGCCCAATCTACATTTCCTTGGGGCAGGTTAGAGAGGCCTGGCCATATCTTGCATGGAAGTTTCTAATCGAATTGGTAATAGAAATATATTATTAATTGTTTAAAATAAATTTATAGGGTATTGAATATATATTCAGATGCATATAAATTAAAGATAATAACATAAAATTGTTATCCAAATGGCTTTCAAAAAGAGAACTTCTCGGCCTTTTATATTATGTACCGAATTCAGCATAAAGTTAAAGTAGGTACGGCCACTTTTCCTGGTTGCTTCATGGAAAAATAGAGAACGCGGAAGTGCATGCATAACTTTGTTTGTACGATGTAGTTTGTCTACACGTATATGATTTTCTCCATTTTCTTAATTTTAATCCATGATTTTTCTCTATATTGTAACTCAGTCAACAAAGGCGGGTGTAAAGGAGACTTGACCGAGTGTAAAGGAGACTTGACCGAGTAAATCTTGGCTACTCATACAAAACCTATATATTAAGGATTTTCTCCATTTTCTTAATTTTAGTCCATGATTTTTCTCTATATTGTAGCTCAGTCAACAAAGGCGGGTGTAAAGGAGACTTGACCGAGTAAATATTGGCTACTCATACAAAACCTATATAAAAAGTATATTCAAAATACTAATAAGATTGTATTACTTGAAACCAGCACTTGAGAGAGGAGGTGTTAATAAAAAAATTTATGTGTTATATTAATATGTCAAGAGATATCAAATTTTAATGTATTTAAAATTTAATATAAGGCCTCTCAACATGTGGGAAATTCATCAAGTGTCATTCAAAGTTTGGAAGTTAGGTCAACAAACAAATCTTGGGATTTAGGATTTTGAATACATATTAGAACTTTTAGAATCGAGCATATTAAACAATTCTATCTTGATTATTTCATTTCTATAGACATTCGAGGTAGAGTCGATGCATCTAATGCCATCAAATGAATGTAAAATCACATGTACAATAAAGATTAGAAAATGGTAGCATAAAAATGAAATAGTAACAAGGAAGCATATCACAACATTAGATGTTTTTTTAGTGGATATTTATAGACATGTTCCAAATAATTTTATTATATAGTCTTTATTTCTAGAGTAATGTGAGACAAAACCCACACAAGAAATTTCATCAAATGATAGACACATCAAAAATTGTAGGCACCAAAACCAATGATAATTCTACAAGTTTAAATGGAAAGAAACAGATTTAGTGTTTGAAAAACGTCATGAGATGGAATAAATATTCAAAGAGTTAGAGAAATAAGATAAAATTTATTCAATTTCAGAAGTTCACGAACCCCAATGGAGATTCCAATGCCCACAAAAGAACAATCATTTAGTATAAATAATAAATTTAGAAGGGAAGCAAACAACCTCGCTTACATTTTCTTCTACAAATATGTTTTAAGAGTTGGGCACCAATGGTTTTTTTATGGCACATATTCACTAATTGGAAAAATGTGGGGCCTGACGGAACCACAAATTGGCGAATACTATTGGTGGGGCGGGTGGTTGTATCACCAAATTTACACAAAGTATTGGTCTCATGTGCAATTAGTTCGCCACCTTTTGGTAGGATTCATTCGTAGTTGCGGTCCTTCACCACCAACTCCTACACGGTTTCAATGATTCTTAGACGTGATTTTGCACGTTGATGAATTCACCAATAGTGACACATGGTTTTTAAATTTTGAGAGGCCATATCGCCAAAAACATTAATTATTTTGTTCTTTAGGTCAAACTCAATTCACCCCCAACTAATATTGAGCGGTAATGTCAGGTCCATATTCGCCTTCAAAATTGAAAGTACACCGCCATAATCTCACCCAAATTCGTCAAAATTTTATCTCCCAATTGTCTAATGACATGAAATTCATCAAATTTTATTTGATATAAATACATGAGAAGGTGAGATCTTACATCTTTTTTTTGTTTAGTCTACACTTCTAGAGGCTCTCGACACAAGTTGCTCGAGAATTGCTTAGATGCTAAGTCGCCGACAGACCTTGTGAAAACTTAACGTTAAGTGACAAAGGTTTTAAGATTATTGTTAGTGTTTGTCATTTTGATTTCAGAATTTTCTTGTAGCTTAGCTGTTAGGACTTAGTTTTTTTTTATCTATTATTGTTTACATGGTATGTATTATTATAAGATTATTTATCTATTTTATTTTTCCTTTTATTATCTATTACTATATTTCGTAGGAATCATATTCCTTCTTCCAGCTTCTGTTAGTGAGAGATGTCATGCAACATGACTCCTGAAACTGTCGAAGGAAGGCCATTGAAATACATAAATAAAATATAATAGCATACTTCCGCGGTCCATCAGATGGACCTACAACATCAACACTTGCACCTGATGCTTTAATTGATTTAGATGCCTCTATCACAAATAATGTTCCAATAGATACCCAGTGTAGCCGAACTTAGTCAATCAACATGGATGACAATCTCGGTGTTGCTATTATTGATAATCTTGTTGCTGCTAGTAATGTCAGTGATGTCGTTGCTTAAAATGTCACATATGTTGGTGTAAATGTCGGTGATGTTGTTGCTCACAATGCTGATGATGTTGTTGCTAAGAATGTTGTAGATGTTTTTGTTGATAATGTTCATGTTGTTGTTGCTTGAGCAGGTGATGATGATGGAATTAGACGGAAGAGGATAAGAAAAGCTGCAACAAAATTTGGGTGCAAGTGCGAAATGACAAGGATATTTCAGATGGATTGGGTTTCAAGGTATCCATTCATTATTGAAGTGCCAAATCCAAACAAAAATAAACATGTAGTAGAATGCAAGTGTCTAATATGTTATTGGAGACTTAAAAAGAACAAAAGATGCAGCTGAAATTGGACACAATAGAAAATCATATTGGCAGAGTGTATGAGAAAAACAAATCGTAGATGGAAAGGAACAATCATTGGTTAGATGGGAAAAAAAGAATATAAGGATGTCAAGTATGTAAAGGAATATAAAGAGCATAATGAAAGACCGAAGAAGATACTAGAATGCATAAGTTCACTTGAAGCTCACTATTAAAGAAAATGGTTGAAATATGAAGTCCAAAATTGTTCATTTGGCTACTCTTTTTAAACTTTTGAGGAGAGGTCATCCCATCAGAGACTACTCTAATATTGTTAAATTGTTAAAATTGTTGAATGTTCTGAGATATCCTATAGCTCATTAGTCAGTAAACAGTAGATGAGATTTGGCAAGTTATCTTGTTGAAGTAGAAATAACAAATCTACAAGAAAAAGTAAAGGAGTCAAATTATATTGCATTATCTTTAGATGAAGTTACAATGGTAGACAATACTTCTTAGATATGTATGCATGTGTACATAATCTAGAGAACTGTGTTGGCCAACATCATCTGCTCTATGTTGTTAAGATGGAGCATTCCACAATGCAAAATTTAATGAGCTACTTAAGAAATATTTAAATGAAATTGCCGGCATGAATGACTTTACAATTGCCAAAAATGTGGTGTGTGTAGGAGAAGATGGAGCTACAGTGATTCGAGGTCAAAGGAATAGTCTACATGTAAAGATTCAAATGAGCACTACACCATACATGGTCTTCATTCACTGCATGGCACACAAACTTAATTTAGCATTTAAAATTGTTAGCACTTACGATTGGGTAGCTAGAGTTGAAGAACTAGTCTATGAGCTCTATGCATACTTCTACCGAAGTCCCAAACATTTTACAGAATTTTAGAAATTTGTTGAGGGAATAACCAATGAAAATAATCTACTTAAGGATGTTGACACCAGATAGATCAGATCCCATCGTGTAGACCCACGCAATGAGTTTTCTCATAATATAAATCCCTGATCAAACTAATGTATGAATAACGCGAGTTAGGAGAGCAAGCTTCTGAGCTTTTGCATAGGTTAAGTGATGTAGAGGCACTATTAACCTTGGCTGGTATTATCCCCATGTTGAACTAAATGAACTTTCTTTTTAAACAAACCCAAAAGAGAACTATATGTATTCAAGAATATGCTATGCTACGTAGAATGTTTGTCATGGTCATCGATAATCGATATCTAAATCAACATCTATTTAATGATGAAGCATTTAGTAGTTGGATAAGATTATAGATTTGGGTCATGCTAATATTTTTTTACAGTTTAATGGTAGAGGGGAGATATGTTTCTTTGTTCGTGGATACCAAATACCAATGTTCAACTATAGAACATCTTTTAGCATGCGGTCTAGTAGATTGAGAGATGTACTTGTTAGACTGAAAGTTTTTAACGACATTGTGAGTTTTGTGAAAACCAATTTATAGAAGATTGCAAAAGATGTTTCATCAGAGATTTTAAATTGATTTCCAAAGAAAGAACTATGTCATTTCTATTGTGTATCCTAATTACTGGACAACGCTTGATCCAAAATATTTTCATAAGAGGCTACTAGAATTGGTGACTCATTTTGGTAAGAGTGTCAATTTCAAAGTTGATGTAAAGGAATTAATAGGAGCTATAAGTAATTTACTAAGCTTGCAGAGAAATCAACCTGGCATTTTTTAGCAACAATGTATGAATAGGTTAAGGATTTGGATAGTCCGTACCTACTGGAATCAATAACATGACTTTGGGAAAAAATAAGTCAGATCCCAATGTTGCATGATGAACTCTCAAAATTATTAAAACTTGTTGACTTGTGTCAAACCATGATATTGAGTTTTATTGAGGATGAAAGAGTTTTCAGAGCATTCAGGTTCCTGAAATCAAAGAAATCAAACAAACTTTCAATAATAATTTTGAATTTTGTTTGAGGGTTTATACCATTCAATATAATATCAAAAAGATTTGTTATGATAGGGCACTTGCACACTAGGCTTCCATATGTGAAAGGAGAGGGTTACGAAATATTTTAAATAAGAATGCCAGTGTTAAAACAAAGATCACATCAAACACAAGGCGCTCATGAAGAAAACAAAATGAAGTCCAGGATGAAAAAGAAAGTGAAGTACAGTTTGATGAGCTGAATTGGCAATTGAATTTGGGTCAGTCGTGACTAGAGAGTCAGCGATATTTATCATTTTCCAGCTGACTCTCGAGTCTCAGACTACTATTACGTATCTATACTTTTTACTATAATTCATGAATCATATTGTAAAATCCAAATTGATTTCTTTATACCAATGAAAATTCACGTGTGCACTTTCTAATTATTTATTAATGCACTAAGTAGCTTAATTGTGTTCCTTGATTCATTGTATAATTTTTAAAACATTGTCTTCAATTTTGATAATTGTTAACATTGTCTTTAATTTTGATTTATTATTTTTTAATATCAATAAACAAAATGAGAACATTAATAATTTCAGATAATAATTTGTAAATGTTATTATGTGATAGTAATGTGTATTGTGTATACTTTACTTCTACTTTTTTAGGAGAGTTTCCAAATTGAAATTTTTTTAATATTTTTTAATTTATGAATTAGGTTTAAACTATTAATTTTATCTTTAAATGGTGGGTTGTACTATTAATTTTCTTTTACCAATATACGGTGATGTGAAATAATGTTAGTGGGTTTTGGTACTAAATTGTTGGTTAGGTCTATTGCACAACATCATATGTTGTGAAAGATGGGCCTACCACCAAACTGTGACGAAACCATAGCTTGTCATGTATCTTTGTGGGACCATATTTATGTTTAAATGGTGGATTGTACTAGTCTAGAAAATATGTAATTATGCAAAATCATGCTAAGTTGAGGTGGGTTTTTCTTACTATACCACTTTGGTTTAGTTTATCACATGTGCAAGATCGGCCTACCACCAAAATGTGTCAAAGTCGTAGCTTGTCATGTACCTTTTTGGGACCATCTTATAAATAAATAAATTAGTGTTCAGTCTTTAAATGATGGGTTCTACCACCAATATGTGATTATGCAAATAATGTCGGGTGTCCCATTTTACTAGAAATAGATACAATTGATTAATAATTGATTTACTACTAATGATGACCTTCATGACTGATGAAGATTAATGGCCCAAGTTCAAAACTATGGGTTGTGGTTTGTTTTATTGTTTTGGTTTGCGCATATGGTCTTAAATGGTGGTTTCCAGTAATTCTCATCAAACAAGGTCACTTGGTCACTTCATGATTGCATTCAATTTTAGATAATTCAATATCTATGAAGACTTGTAGTTGACAAATTTGTGTAATTTAGGAAGTGCAAGCCTAAATTTTTCTATTAGAGAACGCGAAAGTGCATGCATAACTTTGTTTGTGCGATGTAGTTTGTCTACATGTATATGATTTTCTCCATTTTCTTAATTTTAGTCCATGATTTTTCTCTGTATTGTAGCTCAGTCAACAAAGGCGGGTGTAAAGGACACTTGGACTAAATAAATCTAGGCTACTCATACAAAATCTATATAAATGGTATATTCAAAATACTAATAAGATTGTATTACTTGAAACCAGTACTTGAGAGGGGAGGTGTTAAATATTTTTTTTATATATGATTTATATTAATATGTCAAGAGATATGATATTTAAATGTATTTAATATATAATATGAGGCCTATCAACATGTGAGAAACTCATCAAGTGTCATGTTCAAAGCTTGGAAGTTAGATGAACTAATTTTTCAAGCCAAATAAACATTGGGATTTGGGATTTTATATACATATTATAAAATTTAGAGTGAAGCATATTGAACAATTCTATCATGATTATTTCATTTCTATAGACATTCAAGGTAGAACTAATCTTATTCCATCAATCGGATGTAAAATCACATGTACCACAAAGACTAGAAAATGGTAGCATAAAAATGAAATTGTTAACAAGGAAGCATACTGCAACATTAGATGTTTTTTTAGTGGATATTATAGACGTGTTCTAAATAATTTTATTATATAGGCTTTATTTCTAGAGTAATGTGACACAAAACCCGCACAAGAAATATCATCAATTGAGAGACACATCAAAAATTGTAGGCACCAATGATAATTCTACAAGTTTAAATGGAAATAAATAGATTTAATGTTTGAAAACATCATGAGATAGAGAAAATATTCATAGAATTAGAGAAATAAGATAAAATTTATTTAATTTCATAATTTCACAAACCCCAATGGAGATTCCAATGCTCACAAAAGAAAAATCATTGAGTATATATAATAAATTTATAAGGGAAGCAAATAACCTCTCTTACAATTTCTTCTACAAATATGTTTTAAAACTTGGGCACCAATAGTTTTTTTAGTGGTGAATATTCACTAATTCATGAAATGCGGGGCCCAACAGCTCAACAAATTGGCTAATACTATTGGTGTGGTGGGTGGTTGTATCACCTAATTTACACAAATTAATGGTCCCATGCGCAATTAGTTCACCACCTTTTGGTAGAAGCGGTCATTCATAGTTGTGGTCCTTCACCACCAACTCCTACAAGGTTCAATATTTCTTAAACGTGATTTTGTACGTTGATGAATTCACCAATAGTGACAGATGGTTTTTAAGTTTTATGGGCCATATCACCAAAAAAATTAATTATTTTGTTCTTTAGGTCAAACCCAATTCACCCTCAACTATTATTGAATGATAATATCATGTCTACATTCGCCTTCAAAATTGAAACTACACTGCCACAATCCCACCCAAATTTGTCAAATTTTTATCTCCCAATTGTAGAATGACATGCAATTCATCAAATTTTGTTTGATATAAATACTTTTGTTTAGTTTGGTCTACACTTATAGAGGCTCTCGACACAAGTTGCTTAGGAATTGCCTAGATGCTAAGGCACTGACGGACCCTGTGAAAACATAACGTTAAGTGACAAAGGTTATAAGATCAGTGGCAATGTTTGTCATTTTGAGTTGTTGGTGTTTTTCATTTTGATTTTAGAATTTTCTTGCAGCTTAGCTATTAGGACTTTTTTTTTTTTCAATTTTATCTGTTATTATTTACATGGTATGTATTGTTATAAGATAATTTATCTATTTTAATTTCCCTTTTTTATCTATCACTATATTCCGTAGGAATCATATTCCTTCTTCCAGCTTCTGTTAGTGAGAGATGTCATGCAACATGACTCATGAAATTGTTGGAGGGAAGCCATCAAAATATAGAAATAAAATATAATGTCATACTTTTGTGGTCCATCAGACGAAGGTACAACATCAACACTTGCACCCGATGCTTCAATTAATTTAGATGCCTCTGTCACAGAGAATGTTACAATGGATACCCATTGTAGCCGAACCAAGTCAATTGATTTGGATGATAATGTCGGTAATGCTATTGCTGATAATATTGTTGCTGCTAGCAATGCTAGTGATGGTGTTTCTTAAAATGTCACATATGTTCGTGTAAATGTCAGTGACATTGTTGCTGACAATGTTGATGATGTTGTTGCTAAGAATGTTGAAGATGTTGTTGTTGATAATGTCAGTGATGTTGTTGCAGCAGGTGATGATGATGGAATTAGACAGAAGAGGATAAGAAAAACAACAACAAAATTTGGGTGCATGTGGGAAATGACAAGAACATTATAGAAGGATTGGATTTCAAGGTATCCATTCATTACTGAAGTGCCAAATCCAGAAAATAATAAACTTATAGTAGAATGCAAGTGTCTAATATGTTGTTGGAGACTTAAAAAGAATAAAAAAATGCAGCTAAAATTGGCCACAATATAAAATCATATCGGTAGAGTGTATGAGAAAAAAATTGTAGATGGAAGGAACAATCAGTGGTTAGATGGAAAACAAAGAATATAAGCATGTCAAGTATGTAAAGGAATATAAAGAATAATGAAAGACTAAAGAATATACTAGAAGGCATAAGCTCACTTGAAGCTTACTATTTAAAAAAATGGTTGAAACATATAAGTCCAAAATTGTTCAGTTGGATACTCTTTTTAAACTTTTGAGAAGAGGTTGTCCCATGACAAACTACTCTGATATTGCTAAATTATTAAAATTTCTTAATGTTCCAAGATATCCTATAACTCATTGGTCAGTAAACATTAGATGAGATTTGGCAAGTTGTCTTGATGAAGTAGGAATAACAAATTATAGAACAGTCCAAAGTTCCAAAACCATCGTACAATTCACCAGTTATTTGACTTATAACCTTTATAAATTTTAGATTTAGCTAAGCTACAACAGCAAATTTTGGGTAGCAGTTCACTACCTCTCCACTTGTTTTATGGATTTTGAAGCTAATTTTTGTTAAATTGTGTTATCTATTGACATTCAATCATCTAAAACAACCATACGTTAAGATAACATTTATGTAAAAAAAGAGATGGCTCTGCTCCTCGCAAATAAATCTTCCCTACCTTCTGTGAATGACTCTGCTCTCAATTTCTTCAAAAAAATGAAATATGCTTCACTTTGGGCATTACCAATGTCAAACAGTTTCAATTTGCTTGCGCGTTCTTCTCCTCCCCCAGGGAATCTAAATGCAAGTCCCATCGAAGCCCAACTGGTTCATTTCAAAAAAAAAATGGCTCCTCTAGACTGGCGCCCTCAATTATTTTGAAGGATCCTCCCACTTTTTCTGCTCCCCTCGGTGATTGCATTCTAAAATAGAAATAGGATCACAAGGTAAAAAACTTCATTTTACCCTCAGACTTGAAGAAATGGATTTTTGTCTCAAAAAAAGAAGAAATAGCATAAAGATGCCCTAACCTCCATCAAATATGATAAGCGATCGATCATCCTGGCCGGTTTAAATTCAAATTATGTTTTCACGACAGGGTCAATTTAGACTGCCCTATATATCCCGGCTTACATCCCTCCCTATCATAAGCCTCACAAGGATTTCAATCAACATCCAAAACAACATTTTTCTGTCATACCGGGCAGTTCCAGACATTTCAACTCAAGTAATACATCCAAACTTTTCCCTTCGTAAACCTATGCTCTAGGTTTGGATGGAAAATCCTCTTTGAAATTCTCTAAGGTAAAATGACAGAATGGTAAAGCATTAAACCGATTGTCAAAACCCTAGAAAGTATCTAACTTACTGAATCCTTGTGGAATTACTACTACCGCAGACAAAATTGGGGTACATACGAATGTCCCTAAATTTTGCATTATTAGCAATGACACTAGCAAAAAATGATGGTAGGAATGTCAATATTTTTGTATCTTTGCTATTTGGAATGGACCTAGAGATAGTGTATTCCAACTTGGAGAGTGGATGAAATCATTCAAGTGGGATCAGGTAAGTATTTTATCCTTTCTTTGTACCTTGTCTACTTACATTGTAGCAATGTTTTAGCAAAAAATGTACTTCTTTGTTTGTTTAAAGGTTTTACAGTAAACTTCATCCCTTGGAGACCAAACTTCAATGAAAATTTAGCTCACACCCTAAACTTGCCTGTTTGGATTTCTTTGAAAGATCTCCCTATCAAAATTCTTCATTCCTAGATTATAGAAAAAATTGGGGCTTCTCTTGGAGAATACCTAGGTATAGATTTGGACCATAACAATAAGAAGGAAGTAAGGTTGTTGGTTAATTTGAAAGCTGGATTTAAAACTGAAGATAATATTAAAATAATTACCAATAGATCATTTTATGATTTACATTTCTCAAAATATGAAGGCCATCTAAATAATATTTCTATAATTAATAAAAAATTTGCATCGGGATGAGAGCTTAACAACATATACATCAATTACAGAAACCACAAACTTAGAAACTATGTTTCCAAAAATAATGAGTATTGAGAAAACGAAGAAGGTTGAACTTAAGAATAAATGTGAATATTTAGGCGATTCTCAAAACTCTCCACACCGAAACAATTATGTCACTAAACCAAACATGGAAGATAGAGAAGAAGGAGAAATAGTGTAAATTATTAAAAATTTACTGCCAGAAAATGAACCTTTACACATTAAGAAAAATGGAGAGTTTGAAGGTTTTAACCAGACTGACACTCTGAAGGAAAACCTAGAAAATGAAGCTTTATTAATGAAAGAACAAGTGGTGAAAGACCTAAGCACCTCACAATAATGCGCCTAATGTATATCTCAAAATATATTCCTTAATTACATAAAAGGAAACTTAGAAATGTATGAATTTCTTATTAATGATCTTCATAATGATATCAGTGACCAACTAATTATCTGGGAGAAAGCACATAGGGAAATCATGAATGGAAATGAAGCAAAGACAATCAAGAATCTAGAAGTAATAGAAAAGAAAAAGAGTTTCTATGGAAACTTGCAACAATGTTTGTTAATATTTTCACCTGCTGGCCCAGACTCCAACATTAACAAATCCTCCTCTTTGGATGTTTCTACTCATACTCCCAAAATTGACCAGAATGTAGTATTCAATTCTTAGCCAAACCTTGAAAACTACAACCCTTTGCAACCTTTAGATTCTATCTGCGAATCTCCTCGGATCAAACATATCAACTCTCTAACTGGGAATCACACTCCCAATCATACATCTCATAATAAGGTAGAGATAAAAAAAAATAAGGGTAAATACATGGATCAAGAAATGATAATGGATTGGTAAGCTTGCATACTTTCTGGGGAGATAAAGATCTCCCTAGAAGGCACGACCTTTCCTATCAAAGAACCTAGGCTAAAATTTGCAAACCTGATAGAGTCTGATTATACCATTGATTCCCCCAATGTCAACAAGAACAAACATCTTAAATTCTGGAAAACTCTAGACAATGGTAAAAAAGTATTTGAAGATCCCATTATTGGTCAACCTAGGCTAGCTACTTATACCTCAGAGTGCCCCATTTCTATCAAGATTCCATTAGAGTTAAATACAATCCTAAAGCATGGTACGTCCAGTGTCTTAGAAGATCAAGATTTAAACTTTATGAATGAGAGTCAAGATTGGGAAGAATTTGGTGTACAAGAGCCATATGATTGGATACTAAACTAGAATGGTGAAAGTCAAAGAAATAGCATAAACAATGTGGTAAGTTATATGGGTCTAAACCTAGGATCCTACAACCAACACCTAAGTGAATATATAATGGAAGAAATTAGAAATGAGGGTGAAGAAAGAGAGGATGAAGAGATAGTTGTGAGTGTTTCCAACACAAAAAAAAATCAAGATAACTTAGGTATAGATTCCAATTTAATAGGAATAGACAAACCCAAGTGTGGGAAAATCAATAAGAAAGAGTCTTGCAAAACTTAGATCTGCTAGTGGAAAGGCTGAGAATAAAACTAAAATCAGCGACATGCTCTATGTTGGGAAGGGGAAGGGCCTTCCCATAGCATCATGAGAATTACATCATGGAATATTAGGGGTTTAAATGCCCCTAACAAGAAGCGCTCTCTTAAGCACAATCTAACACTTTTTGGATTAGAAATAAACTTAATACATGAAACAAAACTAAATAAAGCAGAAGGGGGGAAAATTAAAAAGAAATTGGGAGTCTAGAAATGTGAATTCACCAAATCTCTAGGAGCCTCTAGGGGATTGGGAATTGTTTAGGACTCCAGAAAGGTGGACTTTACACTTCTTATGATTAGTACCAATTGGATGGCAGATCCGGTCAGAATTTTTAGGAATAACAGTCAATTCATCATTATAAACGTTATGGACCCACATCTACAACAGGGAAAGATAATGTCTGGATAGAAATAAGTAATTATATGGACATGAAACCACAATCTGACATCATAATAGGGGGGATTTTAATGTAATACTATCCATTAGGGAAAAAATAGGAGGAATACAAACTGAATCACAAGCAACTATTGACTTCAAAAACTGGATTATAAGAAACCCACTTATGGACATCCCAACATCTAATGGATTGTATACATGGAAAAATAGAAGGAAATATTTTTGTTATATAGCAGAAAGATTGGACAGATTTATAATCTGAAGTGATATAGGTTCAAACAATATTTTAACTGCGGCAACAATACTTCCTTTTGCTGGATCAGATCACTATCCTATACAACTTGAAATCAAAGAACAATAGAAACCAATCAGGTGTTCCTTTAAATGTGAAAATATGTGGTTTATGGATGATAGCTTTATAGGGAAGATAGAACAATGGTGGAAAGAAGAGGTCTTTGAAGGGTCTAGAATGTTTTGCTTCGTGGCAAAACTAAAAAGTGTAAAAGAAAAAATAATAAAATCGAATAAGGAAAGCTTTAAAAATATTTTCAAATAAAAGTTAGAAAATGAGGAAGATATTAGGGAATTAAACATAAAATTTATAGAAAATGGAATGAGGGACAAAGATTATAATAAATAAAAAGAATTAATGAATAAACAAGAATCTATTCTACTCAAAGAAGAGATATTTTGGAAACAAAAATTGAGAGAGACATGGTTAAAAGAAGGAGATAGAAATACTAAATTCTTCACTCCAGTACTCTGAATAGGCGCAACATAAATAGAATAACTAAAATCCAAGATGAGACGAGTTTAGAGGTGGAAAGTCCAAAACAAATTTCTGCCACCTTCGTCAATTACTATTCTAAGATACTACACAACTATGAATTCTCGGATCTTGGGGCCCAAAATGAAATGTTAAAAGCAATTCCCATAATACTCACCAATGAAGACAATGTAAACCTTAACAAAATATTCTCAATGGAACAAATTAAATCAGCCCTACTCTCACTCAACCCAGATAAATCTCCAGGTCCATATGGCTTTCAGGATTTTTTCTTTCAAAAATTTTGGGATATTATAGGAAAGGAATTATGGGAAGCTATTGAAGCTACTAGGAACTCAGGAACCTTACTAACTCAAATTAATAATACCTTTTTGGCACTTATTCCAAAAAAACAATTTGGTTTTTCCTAGTGATTACAGACCAATCACACTTTGTAACACTATATACAAGATTTTGTCCAAAGCTTTGGCAAATAGACTCAAAAAGATAATACATAAACTGATATCAGAAGAGAAAACTGGGTTTGTCCCGAACCAATCGATATATGATGGAATTATAATAATACTAGAATTAATACACTCAGCACAAACAAACAAGGATCCTTTCATGCTGATGAAACTAGATATTCGTAAAGCCTGTGCCAAAGTAGATTGGAGATTCCTATGTAAAACTATGCGAGCCTTTGGTTTTTCTAATCAATGGGTCAATCTAATATTCAATTTCATATCAACTCCAAGATTCTCAGTATTAATAAATGGATCTCCTGAAGGTTTTTTTAATTCTTCCTAAGGAATCAGATAAGGGGATCCCATTTCCCCTTCTCTTTTTATAATTATGGCTAAGGAATTTGGCAGGGCAATTATACTTGCTCATTCTGATGGGCTCACTAAAGGGGTCAAAGTAACAAATGGGGTTAACAACGTAACTCACCAAAAGTTTGTTGATGACAGTATCCTTCCAAGTGTTTCCTCCAGAACCAAAGCTCTCCAATTTTTAAAAAAAAAATAATATCTACTTGAAAGCATCTGGCCAGGAAGTGAACACTGAGAAGCCTGAAATATTTTTTCTTGAATACATCACCAGATCTTGAGAGAAATATTTGTAACATTATGAGTTATAATTATAAGGAGAATTTCCATGTAAATATCTGGGTATTCATCTAGAAAAAGGTCAAAGAGAGGGAGAAACATAGAGGAATATTGCATCCAAATTAGATTCAAAATTCGACAGCTAGAAAGGAAAATACCTCAACAAAGCTGGTAGAGATACAATGATTAGGGCAGTTCTTTGTATGATCCCAATGTATCAGATGTTGTGCTTACCATTACCAAAAGGAGTTGGTAAACAACTAAATCAAAAACATAAGAAGTTATTCTGGCAAGGCACTGAAGATAAAAACAAATTGGAAATGATTAAATGGGACCAGATATGTAGACCAAAAGACTTCAGTGGCCTAGGTATAAAAAAGGTAGAATGGCAGAACAAAGCCCTAGGACATTGGTGATGAACAAGAGAACTCGTTGTGAAAAATCTCACTTGGGAAATTGGTGATGAACAAGAGGCCCTATTTTGGGAAGACTCCTAGGATGGTCTCACATCACCAGATAAAGAAAATCTACCAGACAACATTAAAATCTCTCTCACTCAATGCTGGGGTACTCATTTCAAAGACTACATAGAGGAATCCTAGGATGGATGGCAATGAAAAAATGCATCAGATACCACTCTATCTCAAGAGGAGAGAGTTTCTTTTGAAAAAAAATTTAAATCTAGGAAAACTAACCACAAAGCTAGATCAGATAGACTAATTTGGACATATCCAAAGACAGTAAGTATAGTGTAAAGAAAGGTTATGAGATCATTATTATTTCCCAAGACTAGAATAAAGTAGATATCCCCCTAAATTTGTGTTGGGACACAACTTGTCTCCCCAAAGCTAGGATCTTCCTTTGGGCTGCATTACAAGAAAGAATCCTAACCTCAGATAGATTTACCAGGTTAGGTTTCGAAGGCCCATCCAGATGCATCTTATGAAAATTTGCATCTGAAACAGCTAAACATTTACTTTTCTACTATTCTTTCTCTAATCATTGTTGGAAATGGCTTTGTGACAAACTCAACTAGTCTACAACCTTCAATAATATTTTTTAAAACTTTTTGAGTTGTTGGCCTCACGAAGGATCCAAAGTATACAGTAAGATGTGGAGAATTGCCCCCTCTATCTTGGTATGGGAAATTTGGAACGAGCACAATAGAAGGATATTCACAAAATCAAATATGGACAGAGGATCTCTGCTCAACAAAATTGAAGCAAGCATCATTGAAGTAACAAACAACCACCTAAGGAAGACACATAAAGAAGAAGGATCATTCATAGAATGGGATGCAAAAATGAGGAAGAATTGGAAAGGCTTAATTAACCCCCAATTGAGATACTCCAAAACTAATAAGTTAGCTAGAGCTCTTTGCGAATGGAAACCTCCTCCAAGCGGGTGGATGAAATTAAATTTTGATGGTGCATCAAGAGGAAATTCTGGGAGAGCGGGATTAGGGTGTATCAGAAATGAAGCAGGTGATTGGGTGGTTAAAAGGGCTAAACCATTAGGTATCACTTCAAATAACTTAGCGGAACTTGAGGCACTAAATGAAGGACTCAAGTTAAACATAAAGAGTGGTATTCAGAAGTTAATTATAGAAGGAGATTAACAAATTATTCTTAACGCCCTAAGAAAACAAAGCACACCAAATTGGATCTTGAACTCAAAATTAGAAGAATTCCTAGATCTTGTGGACAGACTTCAAGAAACATGGTTTGAACACATTTATCGAGAAGGAAATAAAGATGCAGATGTCCTAGATAACTTAGGTGCTGACAGGGAAACTGTAAATCTAGTTTACCATGGTCAAGCACTAACAAAATGAGTTCTGATATGCCACTAACAATAAATCAATGCATAAAACCTCAAACTTTAGGAAAGGAAGTAAAATTCATAAACAGCAACACATTAGTAATTATAACAAAAACATTAAATTGTATTTCTCCTACTTAAAGTGAAAAATTAACTATCCTCTAAGAATCATCAATTGACTAGGAATAAAGGGATATCTATCTATGGCTCATTCAAAGAGCTCCGTGTTGGGTGTAGGAAATACAACACTAACTAACTTTCATCTACAAATTATCAACACACTTAGTAGTAAGAGAGACTAAGTAACTAACAAATAAAAGACCACGTCTGAGACATGCTTTGTTTCACTTCTGAAAAGAAATAGGCATTAAAGATATTAGAGGAAAATTCTTATTCTAGGAACCAGATATAGACTCTTGCAAGAAATTGAATATATTCCTCTGCATACTCACCAAAAATAGTAGAATTATGATAGTCTATTTATACACAGTTACACCAAAAATTTCTCTGTATTCAGGTTCAAAGTTATTCACCCCAACTGCATACCAAAAAGGAAATCTAAGTAATTGGTATAAACACGAACACTAGTGGTGAGACAGCAATATGAAGACAAGAAACATTTGATGGAGATTGTTCCTAATAATCTCTTATCTTGAAGTTGATAACATGTTTATCAAGTTTAGATAAGGATTCGTCAGGAAAATCTTAGACATTGGAAATTATATTATAGATATAAGGACAGCTACACTTCCCCTATAACCATTAAGGCCTTCAAATGGATTGATTCAGATAAGATGAAAGTCACTAGCAAGATTCATGGAAATATATAGAATATAGGATCATAAGTCAAAACCAAGGCTCTCTCTGGGTTAATATTTTCCTCACAAAGCAGCCTCTGTGATGCTTATCCACAGAAATAGATAAATTACACACTGATATGTATATGCAAACTATTATATATATATATATATATTATTGTATATATATGTATATAAATACATAAATACATATATATATAACAATATATACATATATATAAATATATATATATACATACATATATATATACATATATGTATATATATACATATATATACATATATATATACATATATATACATATATATATACATAAACATATACATATATACTGATGACATTAAGTTTTTCCATTAGTATACTTAAGTTAAAAACATGATAAAGGTCACCGGTATAGGCATAACTGACGGACAGCATACTACACAACCGACAAGATAACAATTCTTGACAAGAAACTTCTAAGTATAGAATTGCCCGATGAACAATGACAAGTGTTGAACCGACGACAAAGCATAAAGGACATCACCGATGATACAGTTTTGTGAACATCGTTGACAGAGCAGAAAAGGCAAGGAACTTGACAAACAGTTCAAAATAGGGACACCAATGAAGCAGAAGACCAACAGAGCAAAGAATGAAAGAAAACTGACAAACTGTCAGAGCAGCCTGACCAACAGAACCGACAGTCAGTTACAGAACCCGCAAAAAGTGGATCTGACTTTCCACGTCAGATAAAACATTGTAACTCTATTTATAGGATTTTTCATTTGTTTTAAAACATTACTTGAGGGTAAAGCAAGCATATTGCAAATGTTTTAAAGCATCCTAACATATCTAAAACATAACTAACTAAAGATCAAGGTCAAGTTGTAAACCTTGGATCTAGAGTTAATCTGAAAAGCGTGAATCAAGAATGAACCTAGAAAATAGCATATATAGATGTTCAATCATTTGTAATAGGTAATGATTTGATAAATGATTAAAGCCATGGAGAGCATCTAAGCAGCAGAAGTGAATTCATGCAAAGTTCAGAAACATATCATATCAGTTCTCAAGGACACAGACAAAGGTACCAACGAGCAGAGATAAGGTATCATTCAATCACTCAAGGCGATTACATATACATTGTAAAATTTACAGGATCTATTATCAGCAATTAGAGATTGCATATACTATCAGATAAACATTTATATTTTAGTTGCATTCTAACAAGTGCATCACATGAGAAATCCTTTTGTAGAAGGTGGACTTAACAGTTCTTGATAAATCTCTTAACAGAGTGCACACCTAACTGTGTTGCTAAAGCTTCAAACGAAGTAGATCCTAACAGGTTTCCACTCTAATACTCCTAATAGGGTAGATCATTAGAAGTGATCAAATTGTAAGCCTTAACCAGCTCCCTTCTTATGTGTAGATAGTGAAGTTTTGTGGGTAGACATCCCCACCACAGTTTTTACTTCCTTACAGGAGTTTTCTACGATATCATATCATGTGCTATGTGTTATTTACTTTCATGTATGTTTCTTGAATGTTTACACATGTAAAGAACTTATATTATGATTTCACATACATAAAGAAAGATGAACAGATAGATAGGTGAATATACAAATCTGATGACACAA
>MU228020.1:2677105-2691775 GCA_018584345.1 Thuja plicata
TATGTATACATATACATATACATGTACATATACATATACTTATACATATACATATACATACACACACACACACACACACACACATATATATATATATATCTGTGTGTGTGTGTGTGTGTTGGGATTGATGGGAAGTATGTACTAAGAGGGGAGGGGTGAATCAATACCTCTAAAAAAGTTTGTATCCTTTAATCAATTAACCTTTCTAATCAATTGTATATGCATTCAATCTGATCCATACTTATCTTGATGTGACTTATATCAAATCATAACAATAACATATATGTGAACATTCATAGAAACATTCATGAAAGTAATTTGACACATACCACAAGATATGATGTCGCAGAAAACTCATGTGAGGAAGTAAAAACTATGGTGGGGATGGCACCCACAAAATCTTCACTATCTGTAGATTGGAAGGGGTTGGTTAAGGCTTACAATTTGATAAATTTTGATGATCTACCCTATTAAGAGTATTGGTGGAGACCTATTAAAGTCTACTCTGTTAAGAGATTTAGAAACACTATTAAGTGTGCAATCTGTTAAGAAATTTTTTGTTGGACTGTTAAATCTACCTTCCTTGAAAGGATTTTTACACTTTGCTCCACTTGTTAGAATGATAGAAAATTACAAATTGACCTAGTAAATGCAATCTCCTATTACTGATACATATCCAATTTAGTTTACATAAAAATATTATTACCTAATTGTGATTGATTAATACCTTTGATTATCGGTATGCTCTGTTCTTGGTTCTTGCTAACCAAATTCACCTTTTGTTGTCCCTGTTCGTGAAACTCTCAATCTGATCCATAGATGTGCTTGTCTGATTCATTCATGTTCTCCTCTCTCCTCACATCATCTTTTCATTCATCATAATGAATGATTGCATCATCTATTTATAGATGGATTAACTTCATCAAGTTTCGATAAAAATAATGTTAACTCTAAGATCAGGTTTGCAACTCATACCTAGATCTCCTAGTCTATGTGTTTTAAATCATTTAGACTTATTAAATCACTTACATTCATGTATCTCATCCCTAAAGAAATGGATTTAAAACAAATAAGTATCCTATAAATAGAATACACTTGCTTTATCTGACGTGGAAGTTAGATCCACTTTTTGTGGGCTGCAACTGACTTTTAGTTCTGTCTGTCGGTCATGCTTGACTATCCTTCAGTTTTGTCTATCAGTTGCTCTCTAAACTAATTCATTTGTCTACACTATATCTTGTGTATCAAGTTCCTCTTTTGGGTTCCACTTTATCTTTCTATCTTTTCAATTTCAGTTTACATGCTTAGTTGTGTCATCGGTTCTCTTTGCACTTAGTCATCTTTGTTGATCTCTTGTATTTGATCTTCAGTTTTCTCAGTCCTGTCTTTCGATGTATGCATACCAAAAGTGTTGTTTGTATACTAATGGAAAATTAATGTCATCAATCTCCCCCTTTGACATTAGTATCAAAAATTGATATGTGCAAAATACTAACAAAATGTTTATATGTGCAAAATACTAACAAAATGTTAAGTATATACAACATATATAATCCTTAGTCATTGAATGACTCCCCCTATGTATATGTCAGTATATATGTATATATCATATCTTTGTTTATATGAATGTATATTATTTTCCCCTTTTGTACAGTATAGTACTTATATATAGTACTCATATCATTTTCCCTATATAGCTATACATATACATATCTACCTTTTTCCCATCTGAATGAATGAAATGAATACATATGTTTTTCCCCCTTTTTTGATATTAAGGGAAAAGGTATTTACCTTAGAGTTAATCAAAAATATGGGAATGTGAAGACTTCATGTCTTCCATCATTTTCTCCCATTTTTCTCTGAGGTTCTCTAGAGCCATGTGCTCGAGTTTGATCTTGGAGTGCATATCATAGATGTTGTCTGTCACAGACATCTCTAGGGTTGCTATCAGTTTCCTTGCTGAACTGATGTGCTATTGGAGTAGTGTAAGATTAGGTATAAGTTGAGCTTGGAGCTCAGTTACTTCTTCCCTAAAGTGTGTTTCTTCCTCCCATAGCTCTTACCTTAACTTTTTCATCTTAATTATCTTATCATAACATAGTTTGACTGCATTGTCTCCATCGGTTGTTAAGCTTTGTGCACTATTTTCCAGATTTGTATCCAGCTTTGCAATGTTGTAACTATTCTCCTTAGTGAACTTCTTTATTGTGCTCAACTTTTGAATTAAGGATGTAACTCCAGATATGATGGGGTCTAATTCAATGATGAATTCAGATAGCTTTACCTTATTTACCGCCACTTCTTGGCTAATGTTCTCAATGAGCTTTTGTTTGTACTTCATCTCGGCTCTCTCCTCTATTGCCTTCTCAACATCAATGTTTTGAATTGTTATTGCATCTATGAGGGTAGCTAATTGATCAAGTATTGGCTTACTTTGATCAACATCAAAATCAGGCACTATTTGATGTAGTATGTCCCATGTTGTCTCAAGTACCATGGAGTCCCTATGTTGTTTCTTCAGCTTCTCTTGGAATGCCTTCCTTTGGCATATCTCTCCATATTCCTGTAATGCTTCAAAGTCAAGTGTAGATGGGTCACACTTTGGTATTTCTATAAGTTCATCCAATGTGACCTCCATCTTATTCTTATTTGATTTCTTCTTCTTTTTCTATGACTCGTTAGAATGTAAATCCATTGCCAATTTCTCAGCTTTTTATGTTGTGCTTGATGAAGTGACCTGTTGTGATTCTTTCTACTTCTTGGCTTCAGTTTTAGCTTGTCAGGTGTCTGCAGACATCTCCACATTCACCTTAACATCATTGGTAGCACACTTGTCAATTTCCCCAGGAGTACCATCTTTAGGTTTGTCTCCTTCATTGGTGTCCTTAGCTTCATCAGTTTTGGTTTCTACATTCTTGTCTTGTGAATCTGCATCTTTTTCTTTATCTCCTCCTGTAACCTTATCAGTATCGGTTACATCTTGAGTATTTATGACATCTTACTAACCATCAGTGTTGTCTTTCTTTTCTTCTTCCCCTGCATCCTTGGGAGTATTCTTATCAGGTGATTTTCTTGATTCTTGCATGATATTGATATCTTGTATCAATATTGGTAGTTTGCCTGGAATGTTCACCTGTGCAGTATCAATTGTTGTGTCCTACTCATTGGTTTTTTCCTTTTCAGCAGTGACATCTTCATCCTTATTAATTTCCTATGCTGGGTCATTGGTAACGTCAATTACATTTGTATCCATAATTTTTTCATTTTTGGTGTCTTCCCATGTTTCATCTACAACATCTGCAGTCTTCTTTCCTATTGTATCATCCTCTTCCTTATCTAACTCAATAGATGTTTCATCTTGATTTGCCTTGTCAACATCTTGTTGTTGAAGGTCTTTGTCAGGGCTTACCTCCTCAGTAGGTCTATTCATTATCTTGCACCATTTCTTGTGCATGTCTTGCTCAAGCTCTATAAGCTTTCCTTCAAGGAGTTTGTATGCTCTCAGCTTCGGTGAGAACTCCTTTTTGTACTTCTCCATCATCTCATCAATTTCAACCTTCTTTGATTTAGGTGGCATTAGAGAAACAAGTAGTCTTTCTCTTATCTCTTTTTCATTTTTTAATGCAAATGTCCAACGGGAGTATAATCTATCCAAGAGTTCCCTTGGTACATAACTACCTTCAAATTGTATTGGTACATATTTTAAGTTGTACATTTTAGCTATCATGGCATCCTCAATTTTATTCTTATCTTATGGATTTAGTTTTGGCCATCTTCTAATGTTTGAATTTGTAATGGATCCAGAATTTGTAATATATATACAAATGTCATCAATAGAGTCAGGTTATTTTACCTTGACACTTCTTGCCTCTACAACTTCATCCTTCTTAGTGTCTTCTATATCTTCTCAAGTTCTGATGAACTTCCTTACTCATTTTTTTTGTCCTCTCTTCGGTGTGGGAGCTTTCCTCCTATAAGTCTTGACCTTTCCTTTCTTTAAAGGTGAAGGAGTAGAATCTTTTGATGTTTGGCTTCTTGTTCTAGAAGAAGTTGTTGTCCTTGGTTTCTTAGATGGTGGAGGAGGTGGCAAATCTGACTCTATTTCCTCAAAGTCATCTTTTTCTTCAATTTTATTGATAGATAATTGTTCTTTAGTTTCCTCCTCTTGTTCAACTTCTTCATCTTATTCAGTTTCTTCCTTGGTTGTTGATATAATCTTCTTGAGATTCTTTACCATCTTGTCCTTTTTCTTGACTATTTTCTTAACAACTAGGCCTGATTTAATTCTTGTCTTGGCCTCTTCATATGTACCAAACCTTGGTTATTTCTTATCTAGTGGTTCATTGATAAAGGCATCAACTGCCTTAGTAGCAAGATCAATGTTGATCTCATACTCTAATGGTTGTAACCATGTTGTCCTTGGTACAGCAGGCTTAATGTATGTATTGTCAGTATCAACCATGAAGCATATCTCATCCTTATACTTTTCAATGATTTGCTCAGGGATTCTTACCCTCTTTTGCATTCAGTCTTTGAATACATTGAATTATTCATCCATGGCTATTTCAAAGTTATCTCCCAGTGTAGCTATGTACTCATTGATTTGCATGGTGACCGGTTTGGTGCTGTCCCATTTCACATCTCCTACTGATGGAAATTTTTCTTGAAAGTAAAAGAAGATACACATTATTAGTGAGCCAAACTTACAAATGTTTGACTTTACATTCCTGATAGTCTTTAAGTTGTCCTTCAACTAATTCAGGAGTAGCTCAGATAGGTCCAATTGTGTACCCTTCTTCACAATTTTGTAGGATGTATTCACTGCACTTGATGCTATGTTGTTCAAATTGCTCTCTTGGAAGAATTTATAGCCCAGAACACATGCACCAAACTTGATCTCATCATCGGTTATTGTTGTAACTTTTAGTCCTCTGCCATCCCATTTGGCTCCTATCATTTTCTCGGTCTCGGCCTTTGGTGGATGCTTTAGTACCTTAACTTTATTGGTTATGGGGTAACCAATGACCACATGAATGATGTCTCAAGTTATTTCCTTTGGTTCATCAAGCCATAGCTTGTTGTTATGCATTAAGCTTAGCACTAACTGAATCCATTCAGTTTTGAAAACCTTCAGAAACATTAGAGCATTGGTGAACCCTTTCACTTCAATATGCTTGTGTTCATCTTTCAGTGTTCCATCATCATTGCATAGCTTCTTGTAGGCTACTTCAACCTATGAACATCCTATTTCTGCTATCTTGCAATGTATGAAAGATCGTTCATCTTCTACAAGTAAAACCCTACCTGGGATGCATGAAAATGCACCAATGTCATCAGGTTGTAAGGAAACCTCAAGATGGATCTTATAGTTAGGTTCCTTACATGTCATGTTCTTGATGAGGTTTAACTCATCTTTCTTTGAATTCTTGGATTTCACGGTTCGTGAAGTCGAGGCCATTTTCAAATTTAGGGCTTCCCACGTAATACATAAAAATAGAGTTGTCAGTCTCATAGAACTTACTGTTTGTGCTTGCAAAGATTTCTGATCTGCTTGGGAGTGCTATTTGGTTGAGTCATGATCGCTCTATGATCCCTTTTCTCTGTGCTTGAAAATTGCCTTAGTCACTCTGCTCAGGGTGTCATGAATAAATGAGTTGTTCTGATGCCCTATTTATAGTCATCACCCTAAAATGCATGCCATAAATGCTCACTAAATCCTTGGTGTATGAAGACTGAGTTCATTGTTGAAGAATTTGATTCCTTCGGTGACACTTAAAATGTTTCACAGTAGTCATTGTTTACTTGCTTTTACCGATAGGTTTCAGTATCACTGACAACTTATTCATTTATTTGTTTACTAACGAGGCTTGGTTTATACTTAGCAACTTTTTCTTTTAACCGACACTTCTCAGTAAGTGTAGGCAGTCTTAGCATTGAGTGTATACTGACGGGTTTCGGTATATATGCCTGAAAGCATAGTTATCACATATTTTAACAAGTAATACCATGATGCATCTTTCTTATGCTAAGTTGGCATTATATCAACACATATATTATGGAACTAATGTAAAACAATAGCTTGGGTAAAGCAGTTCCACACTTACTTGTTCTTCTTAGGTGGGGGTGGTAATGTCACCAGATCTATTGGATGGGGTGTCACTATTTGCATTGCTTGTTCTAGCTTCAGAATTGCTTGAATCTTTTCTCCACATTTTGTCTCTAGCTCTCTGTATATCTTCAATGGTGTTTCCATTGGGATATGTTCTTGTCTCTGTCATTTGGTTTCTATATTCTTTCTTGAGATGACCAACTTTATGATAGTGTAAGCATGCCATTCCGGGGTTAGTCCAACCTCCAGACTTTCTAGTCTATTATCTCATATAGTTTGTAGCAATGTGACCATATCTTCCACATGATGTACAATTTTTCCAGGTATTGTAGTCCTATACATACTGATTACCAACTCTCTTAGGTTGATAGGGAGTTTCTTGACCTTTGGGCTTCCATGCTTGTCTTTTCTTTTTCTAGCATTCAAGAGTTGTGTGCCCATTCATTTTGCATGTAGGATAGTATTTGTCCATATAGGTTTCCTTCTTTAGTTGTTTCATCTTAGACTTACATTCATATGTTTATGTCCTTTTTTGTTACAGTTATAACAAAATCCTATGAATGAAGATGTAGATTTAGGAATACCTTTCATTTTTCCTTGGCATACATTTGATGTATGGCCTTGCTTTCCACAGTGATTGCATGTAAGATTTCTTGGTTTTGGATTTTCATAGACATTCTTTGGATTAGATTGATTTGATGATTCTTCATTTTTTGGTAAAACCTAGACCATTGTTTTTGTTGACTCTTTGTTGTCCTTCAAGAAAATCATCCATTCTTTTATTGCTTTCTTCATCTTTCTTGATAATTTCATTATGTTGTTTCTAAATTCTTATTTCATGTTTTAAATTTTTATTCTAATCCCTCAGCTCACCATAGCTTCTATTCTTTCAATGAGTTCAACATTTATTCTATTTGCTTCTTGACTCATAAGAATAATCTGATTTGTAACCTCATGGTGATGCTCTGTAAGTCTTTGTATTTTAGACTCTTTTTCTTGTAGCTTTTCAGTGATCTTTCTTTTGTCATCAATAGCTAGTGTTCTTTCTTGCTCAACTTGTCTAGCATTGTTCATGACATTAATTATCCTTACCATCTGTGTCTCTTGACTGACTTGTAGAGATTTAACTTGGCCAGCCAGATGTAGATTGATTCTAGTTAGGGTTGTGATGCTTTCTTCTGATTTATCTGATGCTTTGCTTGTAGTTGATCTTGAAGACTCAAAGAAATTTGGTATCTCTTCCTCTTGATAATTTTTCTCATTGCAGTGAGATGCCATATTATTTCTTTCATCTAGAAGTTGTCTCATACTGATTCTAGCTTCTTTATACTATTCAAAGAACATCTGAATTTCAAGCTTTTTATTCTCAATATTTTTATCAAGTCTGTACTTCTCCATTATATGATCTTTTCTCTTAAACCTTTAAGCTTTCCAAGAAGAGACTTAGCTCTGATACCAATTGTTGGGATTAATGGGAAGTATGTACTGAGATGGGAGGGGTGGATCAGTACCTCTAAAACTTTTTGTATCCTTTAATCAATTAACCTTTGTAATTAATTGTATATCCATTCAATCTGATCTATACTTGTCTTGATGTGAGTTATATCAAATCATAACAATAACATACATGTGAACATTCATAGAAACATTCATGAAAGTAATTTGACACATAACACAAGTTATGATATCGCAAAAAACTCATGTGTGGAAGTAAAAACTGCAGTGGGGATGGCACCCACAAAATCTTCACTATCTACAGATTGGAAGGTGCCAGTTAAGGCTTACAATTTGATCACTTCTGATGATCTACCCTATTAAGAGTATCAGTGGAGACCTGTTAAAGTCTACTCTGTCAAGAGCTTTAGCAACACTGTTAAGTGTGCACTCAGTTAAGAGATTTTTTGTTGGATTGTTAAATCCACCTTCCTTGAAAGGATTTTTACACTTTGTTCCACTTGTTAGAATGATAGAAAATTACAAATTGACCTGGTAAATGCAATCTCCTATTGCTGATACAAATCCAATTTAGTTTACATAAAAATATTATCACCTAATTGTGATTGATTAATACCTATGATTATTGGTATGCTCTGTTCTTGGTTCTTGCTAACCAAATTCACCTTTTGTTGTCTCTATTCTTGAAACTCTCAATTTGATCCATAGATGTGCTTGTCTGATTCATTCATGTTCTCCTTTCTCTTCACATCATCTTTTCATTCATCATAATGAATGATTGCATCATCTATTTATAGATGGATTGACTTCATCAAGTTTTGATAAAAATAATGTTAACTCTAAGATCAGGTTTACAACTTGTACCTAGATCTCCTAGTCTATGTGTTTTAAATCAATTAGACTGATTAAAGTACTTACATTCATTGTATCTTGTACCTAAAGAAATGGATTTAAAACAAATAATATCCTATGAATAGAATACACTTGCTTTATCTGACGTGGAAGTCAGATCCACTTTTTGCGGGCTGCAACTGACTTTCAGTTCTGTCTGATGGACATGCTTGACTGTCCTTCAGTTTTGTCTGTCGGTTGCTCTCTAAACTATTTCATCGGTCTGCACTGTATTTTGCATATCGGGTTCCTCTGTTGGGTTCCACTTATCTTTCTATCTTTTCAATTTTGGTTTACGCACTTAGTTGTGTCGTCGGTTCTCTTTGCACTTAGTCATCTTTGGTGATCTCTTATTTATGATCTTCAGTTTTCTCAGTCTTGTCTTGCGGTGTATGCATACTGAAAGTGTTGTTTATATACTAATGGAAAATTAATGTCATCAATATATATATATAAGTATCAACTCAGATATTAGGTTATACAGAATCACATAGGTATCTAAATTCTAATAAATAAAAACAAATAAGAACATGCAAACAAGCAATTAGAAATATATATATTTAGATACTAAAATATTAATATCTTTGTGAAAGAAACAACATAAAAATTAAATGTTCTCTTAGCTTGATTCTTGCTCAATTTTAACTAAAATAGAATAATCCCCTTTAAAAAATCTAAATATTAAAAGTTAGCTAAAAACTATGAAGTCATTCTTAGCATTAAACAAGGCTTCTTTGATTTAGCAATACAAAGTAAGCTTTTAAAACATCATTAGTAAAATTTGTCAATCAAGTTGAAATTTTGAAATAAGCAAAATGCTTTATACAACCTTTCAGACATTCTGTATAGCAAGTAGTGGTGAAGAAAATTGACTAATTGTGTTTTTTTAAGATTAATAAACAATGAAGAAAAATTGACTAACTAAAAATATCTTTTTTCTTTTTCTAATATAGCAAGGAAAGTTAATCAATCTCAAAATTAATGAGGAAAGGGTATCTTTTTCTTTGATTTATAACTAGGAATGTGCATTTATCATTTCATAACGAGGTATACACTAACAATGATCTTAGTGTAAGGTTCGAGTTGATGCAGGAAACAGATATATACAGGAATTATGAAAGGGAAGACTAGTCTACACATTTAGATATCAAACATGAAGGATATTTGTCTCAGCCCAAGAATGTATCAGAAAGAAGGAAATATAATGTATTGTAATCTACAAACTGAGCCCTTAAAAAGGGAAGTTAAATTATGTAAATGAGGGTTTTTTCCTTCAAGTAATATAAAAAAAAACCTTAAAATGTAATAAGGGGGAATGCCCTCTCAAATATGTTCATGTATTTTTATGGATCCCGTTCTTTCCTACCAGTGCCCACACTGAATGGGGTTGTATATTTCATTTGTCTATTAATAAAGACTTGGCCTAGGCCTTTTACCGATCAAAAAATAATAATAATTATAATTATAATCTAAAATAACCTCTAAATTTTTCTCCACAAGCTCCAGCCTTACCCATTTTAAATATTTTTTCAACTAGCAATTGTACCATTTATACCATTTACACCAATATGTTATTTGCTAAATTCTTTTGATATCAAGTACTCATTTCAAGATTTAAATTCAATAATCTAAAACAGCCTCTAAATTTTGCTCCACAAGCTCCAGCCTTACCAATTGTAAATATAAACTAACAATTGTACCATTTACACCAATATCACCAATATGTGATTTGATAAATTCTTTTCATATCAAGTACTCATTTCAAGATTTACGTCAATAAAATCTTTTTTTCAATACTTTTCATGTTTGAAGGTAAAACATTCTCTTAAGATGGGCACAAAACTGAATTGGAATTTGCATGGGATATGTGAATCGTAGAAAAGAAGAAAGAAATGAAGGATAATTGCATTTTTTGTTGTTAGTTTCCACTGATCAAACATAACAAACATTTGTCTGCCTTAAAAAAATTTAGAATGAGAGCAATGATAAGAAAATTGAACCTTTTCAACTACCAAACAACTTTCATTTTGCTGAAAAGGGCCATTTTGTGACAGTTTAGGCCACACTAAACATTAACATTCAATTGATTGTTAATCTGTTCTATTTTTTACCTGCAGTGACAATCATTAGGATGGTAAGGCATAAACTATGTAGAGAAGTATAATCACATACAAAAATTTTCCATTTTGAAATCATTGACTATGCTCATCCAACATATCAATTTTTCTCCTTAATTTGTGCCATATCTGTAAGCCATTACAACTAAAGGAATTTTGAAAAATCACTATACAGAAAGATAATGATGAACTATCCCTGAATGTAGTTTTTCTATCTTATAATATTACTTCTCTTATTTGATGTTGGCAACGTGTCCATTAATAGCAATAAGCCCTTGGAATGTTGAATAATTTCAATTTGACATATAAAGCAGCAAGTTCCACATACCATTCTGTAAGATCATAGGGACAAGTAATCATTAAGTACACTTTGAAGCATTCACCAGGCACAAAAGGCCTACAGAGCTGGAGAATTCTTTCTACACAGGATCATATTGCTTAGTTGACAGAATCGGTGTCTCTGTTTCAAATTTAACACCAAACTAAGTTGAAACCACAATAACCATATAATGCCAAATTTATGGATGAATTCCATGTGTTGGTATAATAGGGGAATATTTTGAGGGTACAAATGCATTTCCAAACTTCTCTTGTTCCCCCTTTTTAACATCTTCTTTAATCTATTTTATTTGCTTCTATTGTTCTATTTATATAGTATTATCATATAGGAAAGTTGCATGTGTATTTCTCATGTTCTTTCTGCATACGCCAAAATCTCTGAAATGAAGAAGATTGGTTAGTTTTTAGTGACAAGGGTTACACTTGAATACAAATAACAAGTGTCAAAGAAACTTGCTTGTGAATACTGTCATTTTTTTTTAAATCAGAAAGTTCATGAATTGAGGACTAAACTATTAAAAACAATGCCATTATTATGAAGAGTGCATTTTATTTTATTTCTATAGTGTAGTATTTTAACTCCACATTTGATATTGTATTTTTATTTGTCTTTCTCAATGGTCGCCATATTTCTCAATTCTTATTCCTGATGTTACATTATGGAAGAAAAATGTGAATCCAAATCACACATAGTAATGGTTACATATATTAATGGTTTTCCAAGCTAACATAATATACTTAGAGCTTCAATTTGATTTACTGGACTTTGAAATAGCCTCTCTCCAATCTAGAGATTGTGAATTGTGCAAATTGCACAGAAATAATAGAGGAACAAATTCATGGAAGTAAAGTTGCAGGATATAAAACAACTCTATGCCTTCATCAACTGTACATCAATATTTAAGCAATGTTAGCTTACCATTTTAAAAGAGACAATTCAAAAAATTGTATGTTCAAAGTTGAAACAAGGATGGTTGAAAGCATATAAGGCACATGAAATTATTCTATAACAGCTCGAAATCCCACCTCCTGTCCAGTAATATCTCTTGCATTTCTCTCCCCGTTGTGGACATCTTCTGGTAGAGGAATTTCATTTTGGACATCTAGTACAGGCATTGCATACTATGTTCTTAAGTCATTTTCTTCTGTATAACGATTGCAATATGAATTCCTCATGTTCCTCAATCACCTATTGTGAATGTTCCTTTTTCTAGAGTTTTAGGATACTGATGTAGAAGCTTCAAAGGCTCATAACTTTTGACTCGGATGTGGGTTTTGGCTGAAATTTTACAAGCAGATTCGTGAGCTAGAATTGATGGAAATTCCATCACAACTATATTTGTTAGTGGTCGTCTCAACCATTTTTTGGGAGCCTAAAATTTCATCTTGACCTCCAAAATTGGCTTTTTCTTTTTCTTTCCAGTTTTTGGAGTTTTATTTTTGTAATAAATCTGAAATCATGTTTCTGATTTCGTGGATTAGTTGGCAATTTGACTTGCCTTAGTAGGGAGCTTTTCTTGGGAAAAATCAGGATTCATAGGATGAGTTTTAAAAATTACCAAAAATGGGAAAAAAGTCTATTTTTCCTGAAAACCTGCCAAATATGGTAATTTTTGGAATTGTATTAAGTAGGAGTTTTATTTCATTGTAGAGGCAGAGTAAGTTGGAGAAGTTAATGAAGAATTTGAATTCTGTAGCATTTTTTTGTGTATCTTCTGAATAATTTTTGTTAACGGTATTTTGGGCTACATCATTTAGTATCAGAGCGAGATGATGGCTAGAAGAGGAAGAGGAAGAGGTAGAGGTCTTACCTAGACGCAGAGAGATGTGATAAGCTTGCAAAGACAAGTAGCAGAACTCACGAACCGATTGGAAAATCATGGATTACAAAGAGAAGAAGATGAATCTGATGGAGAAGCAAACCAATGAGCTGAAGGAATAGAAGAAGCAGTGAGTTTTGAAGAGAGGCTGCTTAGAGTCTTGGAGGGAAAAAATGAAGCGATCAAGGTTGATGTTTCAAACTATTCAGGTATTCTTAAGCAAGACAAAGTGATAGATTGGTTAAATGAGATGAGGAAGTTTTTTGAATGGAAGTCTATGACAGAAGAAAAGAAGATGAGGTTTGCATGCACCAAGTTAAAGGGACATGTGATGATCTGGTGGAATCATCTCCAAAATGAAAGAACAAAGAAAGGGAAGGATAAAATAAAGAAATGGAAAAAAATGGAGAAAAAGTTGAGAGAAAAACTCTTACCGGTGGATTATGCTCAAACACTCTTCCGAAGGTTTCAGAATTTGAAACAAAACTTATCTTCTATGCAAGATTATACTAAGATGAGTTTTATAATTTGCCCATCCGTATAGAACATCAACAAAGTAATGAATAGATGGCTGCAAGGTATTTAAATAGTATGAAATACACTATTCAGGATGAGCTAAGCATGCATCAGATCAACTATATAGAAGATGCCTATCAATTGGCTCTAAAGGCTGAAGAAAAACAAACTAGGCAGTACAATCAGAGGAATAGAGGAGGACGAAGAGGTACATCAACCCAATTTCAAGGAGGCTCAAGTTCCAGTCAAGGGAGTGATAAACAAGAATAAACCCGTTTGAATCCATGGAATCAACAAAGAGGAAGGGGGTTCCAACGCGGAAGATGATACTATAATGGAAGAGGATGGGAAGGCCAGAGAAGACCATTCACTTGTTTCAGATGTGTAGAAGAAGGACACAGGGCCTTCGAGTGTTCAAATTTTAACATGCAAGATGGAAATCAAGGAGGGCCATCAAGAGTGAACCTAGCCCAGGTTGACAATGAAGGATCAGAACAAGAAGTGTCTTCAGATATTGGAGAAAGTCTCATGATGAGGAGGACAATGATCATTCCAGCAAAGGAAGATATAGAGGAGAAAGGCGCTGACGATTCATGGCTCTGAACTAGCATATTCTGAACAAGGTGTACCTCAGGTGGAAAGGTATGTCAAGTAACTGTTGATGGAGGCAGTTGTGAGAATATGGTTTCTAAAGTAATGGTGGAGTCACTAGACCTCCAATGTGAAAAGCACCCTTGTCCCTATTGAATAGCATGGTTCAAAAAGGGAAATGAAGTTACAGTAGATAAGAGGTACCTTGTTAAATTTTCCATAGGAAAGGTCTACAAGGATGAGTTATGGTGTGATGTGATTCCAATGGATGCATGCCATGTCCTATTAGGTCACCCCTGGTAGTATGACAGAAAGTTTATTCATAATGGAGAGAAGAATACTTACACCTTCTTGAAGGATGGATCTAAGGTAATCCGGTTGCCTCTCAGGAATGAAGGAAAAGATGAGAGCATGCTCTCTGAAAAGAAACTTGTCAAAGAAATGAAAGTAACAGGGTGTTATTATGCATTGGTAGTACAGAGAGGGAAAGAGGAAGACTTGGCAATACCACCAGAAGTAGCTATTGTGCATGTGTATTTGGGTACCTGATGAAAACAACACAAACACTCAATAGGTCATTGCATTAGTTCAAATGGTTAGATAAAATGTTTAAAACCACTAATATCGGCCTATTGCCTTCTAACTAGGAGGAGTGTAATTAGTAACATATCAGCCCTCAGAATATGCTACAAATCAGTGACAAATACAACCTAGCATGAAGGATTTTAGATTAAAAACAAGCTAAAAGATGAAAAAACATGTAATCTAGCTTTAAAAGATGAAACTAAAACAATGAACTAGCATGAGATAATAGATGAAATATGAGTCT
>MU228020.1:2691895-2719946 GCA_018584345.1 Thuja plicata
GAGAGGGGGGGGGGGGACAAGGTTCATTTATGAATTAGGAGACTCATAAATAAAGATGTAAGAGCCATTAATGCCCAAAGCATTAATAAGGCATGTGAGAGACATAGGCTTAAGGCATCTTCATCAATAAGGCATTAATGAAAGCCTTAAAGAGGCAAGGGAGGATGTAAGAGGAGGGCTTGAGAAAGTGGACCTTAAGGAATTCAAGCTTGAGAAAGTGGACTTTGTCAAGTGGGTTGAGTTTCTAAGCATTCCATAATGGAATGTGACAACATTAGGAGGTGGGTTAAGACTAGAATTAGGATTAGGATTAGATTAGTATGGGTGAATGGGTTGAGAAGGGTTAGAACCCAGGGTAGAAGTGGTTGAGATAGGTTAGTTTTGGATTTATGAGAATATTAATAAATGAAATAAACTTATTTAAATCATTTAGAAAAATAGGAATTAATTATTTAAACAATTTAATTACTTTTTAATAATTAGGGGACTATAGCCATTTTAATTAAATTAAATAGGCTAGGGGAAAGGGTTAATTGCAAGTGGGTATTTGATTTAGGGATTTATTTAATTTCTTTATAATTAAATACTATAGCCATATTTGATTTTGGTTTGATTTAATTGGTCAAAATTGATTTGAATTGTACGGCTATAATAGTTAATATAAATTAGTGATAAAAATCACCTAGGACATTAAATTGATTTAAAGAATTATGCCAAGCAGTAACAAGGTCGTTTGGACATAATCAAGGGTATGATCACACTTAGGGAAACTAGGGTCCATAGTTGGAATAGACCAAATTCAGGTGGTTACATTTGCCCCTCTTTGAATTGATGTGAGAGCAGCGCATTGATTCAAAGAAAGTTTGTTTTTTTTTACTTCAGAAAAATTGAGAATCCCGTTCTTGGTTGTCGAACGAAATGTTGATGAGATCAGTCTTGCACTTGATTGAACTAAACTGATAGAATTGATTTTGAACTTGGTTGTCGTCCAAAGATCAACAAAAGATTTTTTTTTTTAAATACCAATTTTGAACTTGGTTGTCATCCAAAAAATTGATAATACTGATTCTGAACTTGGTTGTCGTCCAAAAGCCAGTATGAAGTTGCCAGGAGCCTAAAAAAAAAAATCTTCTAAAATGAGAAAACATAAGATATCCAGCTCATGAGAACCAAAGCTTTCTATCCAACATATCTGACTTAGTCAAGAAACTGTTATGCCCCTAGTTTTTTTGATAATGAAGTCATTTTTAATGCAGTTTTGAGCAAAAATTTAATTGATGATAGTGTGATCATGCCCCCTCAGGAACGAAATTGAAGGAAAGAAATAAAATCCCTCAGTTAGAGAGAATAGAACACTTGTAGGAAATGATAAGGTCAAAAAGAGTGGAGTAGAAGAAGGTGTGTTTAAAAATAAACACATGAATACCAAGTTAATCACGTGAAAATATGAGTAATAATGATGTTTAGATAAGATGTATGATGAAATGTGCAGTATTTACCAATGTGGTGAAGAAATGAAGCAAATTTGCAATTTTTGAAACTGTCACAAAATGACACTTTGCTGCTGAAAACGTCACAGGCACCTTTGATTTGGTTCTTGATTGAGGAAAAAGAGAACACAAATGATTTTGTAGTTGTCTGGGAGGAGTTTTGGAAACCCTAAATGTCTCAAAAGACCCATATAAGCCTCCAAATTGACCATTTCACTATTCATTTTGACATTCAGCTATAGCCAATTAGAGAGCTCTATAGAGAAAATGGTGGTCCCTACGAGGAAACATCATTTTGAGATGAGCCGACGACACCAGTGACCAGCCGACTACCGACCGCAGTAAGTGCTCGATAAACTACCTAGTGAACTTTGAATTTTTGAATTTCAACCATTTTTGTGCATTTTAGAGCCCGTAGAAGGTAGGATCGCATCCTGCAAAATGCGCATCGCATCTGATTTTTCCTGGATCGTGTCTGATTTTTTCGAGATTCTGTTTCGTATCTGGGTTTTCCCAGATCGCATCCATTTCTTTAGATTTAGTTACGTTTTTAGCTAGATTCCATCAGTGAATTGTATCCTGGATTTTGGGGATCGTACCCTGCATTTAGGATAGCATCCTATTTTTCTAGGATCGCATCCTGTATGCGCAATTGTATCCTGTATTTCCAGGATCATATCTGGTAAAAGACTTAGGTTTTTAAATTGTTGTGATCTGTGTGCATCCTACAAACTGGAAATGACTTAGTAGAGTAGGAATATTCCCTTTGTTGTAGATAGAATGTTGATGCTTCACTATTTTGTCAAAAATTAGGCCCAGTTTGAGGTAGTTGCCTTTCGAGGCACTTATCCAGTGTGAGTTTTGGAATTGTCTGGCCAATTGTCAGATGATAAGCAGACTACCGTGATCCGGTGTGGATTGCGAGCACTGATTGGTTTACCTAAGATCGGGGTAAACTGAGGGTTGTTTACTGCTCTGGCTGAGAGATGGCATTCGGAGTACAACACCTTCCACCTACCTACTAGTGAGATCACTATGACACCTGAGGACGTATGGAGGATCTTGCATGTGCCCATGGTTGGACATGAGGTGTTCTTCAAGTCGAGAGCTAGTGTGGCAATCGAGACTGCTTAGAGATTCTTCCAGGATGACAGTATAGATCGCAGATACCTATCTTGGGACTATATGCTTGATCACTATGATCAACTAGTTGTATACTTAGCTGGATTGGTAGGCGGCATCCTTATGCCACATAGAGGGTAACACAGTTTCTTGGTGGGCTGGGTCAGCATGGTAGAGTAGATGATCATCCACCACCGACGATTTGCCTGGGGGAGCTGCATATTAGCTCACATATACCAAGAGCTTCATGAGATTGTTTACCACCATACCTACAATATGACTGTGGGTATATTGATTCTTCAGGTATGGGCCTAGGAGCACATCCCTGTGACACGGCCAATTTTTGACAGGCAGAGGGCACCAGAGTAGCCTTATGTGTACATGTATGCAAGTCTTTTACAGCAGCCCCACCTGGGAAAGGTTGAGTATTGGCGTCGATTATTCGACGATATGACAGAGGTCATGTGGCAACCATACCTAGACTGTGAGGTATGGACATCTGATGCTCAGCAAGTTCCCTTTTTGTGTTAGAGTAGATATCTGATAGGCCAGAGTAGGTACATTATAGAGCAATTCTTGATCACCAGGGTTTTGAGACAGTATGGCCAACAACAGGGCCGTACTGAGGATGTGGCAGTATATGCACGTATCAGAGATGAGGTAGCTGATTGGGGTGCACAGTTGACATATGATACTGCCTCATAAGACATATGTGATATGGTAGTGATAGACTGGGACCCTCACCCAGATGTTGAGGATGCTGGGGTGTCAGATGGATATGCTACAGGTGTCCATTTCCATGATTCACAGTGTTGGAGGAGATGACTCCTTGTATAGAGGAGCCACTAGATTATGATCCTGAGGATTGACCTATCAGGGGGAGAGGAGGCAGAGATAGAGCACTAGGCAGACATGGGGGCCTTGATGGTAGTAGAGATGGCAGTAGAGGTGGCAGGAATCCTCCCCTAGATGATAGACATGATGGTGATGACCAAGGGGGAGGTGGAGAGGTAGTGGATACCGATGGTCCAAGTGGCAATGGGCAGAGATGTCAAAGGTATAGAATTGTGGCCCGATAGAGAGATCCTGGCTCATTACTTACTCCTGAGCAGCAGAGACAATGGAGAAAGAGAGTGCAGGAGCAGGATCCTGGTAGAGATGAGGACCCTCTATCGAGGTGTGAGCAAGAGAGAGAGGAGCTCAGAGCTCAAATCACAACCTTGGAGGCTAGGGTTACTACTACAAAGACACTTTTAGCAGATAGGGATAGACAGATTGAGCGGCTGAGAGTTGAGAGGGATACACAGGCCTGAACAGCAGTCCATCAGGGACAGAGGGTGACTTATTATTATGCCTTGTATCACGCAGCAGTTCCTGAGGGTCAGAGGGCACCCACTTTTTCTTACATAGCTCAGCAATTAGAGGGGGCCATGCCACCTCCGGTAGTGCCATTCATGCCACCTCCTCCTCCTCCTAACCAGGGAGAGGGGGTAGGCCAGAGTTGATACTGTGCACCATTTTGCTTCTTTTTGAGATTATACATGTATATCTGGATCTTGCTGAGATCCCCATTTTTGTACATTACATTGATTTGTATATATATCTGATTCATGCTTTTTGGCATACTAATTCTCTTTATGTGCACTGACACTCTGTATACTATCTGATACACTTGATGCTGTGATACTCCTTATGCTCACTGAAACACTCTATGTTTATTGATACTCTTTATGCTTTGATTTGTATCATGTTTGTAGTTTCTGGATTCTAACATGTTTCATGTGGTAAATGTATCTTTTTTTTTTTCCATAGATGTGGTAAATGTATTTGTTGCACATGTGATGATATCTTGATCCCATGATGAGTTAGCTTATATTTGATAACATCATTTTTATAATGTGGATGTGATGAGTATATTACTGATATGAACAAATGATATCTATGGAAAAATGAAAATGTATGTTTTCTTTGTTTTTCCAGTTTATGCATAAATATATGTATGGATGCACTTAGGATGTCGAAGTAAAAATGCAATACATGGATATTTTATTTTTGTATTTTTCAGTTTCGCATTTCCAAATGTATACAAAATGTATGCTATGGATGATATCAGTAATATAAATGATGTAATTAACTTGATATTTGTAGAAGAAGATAGAAACCATGTTTTGAGTTTAGATTTCCTTATGTTTGTTATGTATTGTTGAAAAATGCATTAGGCAATCTTTAAATGTAGCTATATGAAGACTCTTAGGACTTGTCACTGATTTAGAAAATATTGCAATTTTTTTATCATCATTGGGCACTCTTCGGAACAGATACCATCGAATAGTACAACCATCACTAATACCCACTAATATTATGAAAGTATGAATACTATATTTTATTGAAATGTTGGAAATAGACTTAGGAATCAAGGCATAGAAGCCAGGATAACAAAACAGTCACCTTCCTTTTAATATACCATTTTCTGATTAAGGCAAGAAACTGAACCCGCAATGACCTTGAAAATTCATATACCTTAGTGAGAATCTGGATTAGAAAATAGAAAATGAAATTGTGTCAAACTCATCGTAGTTTACACATAACTAAGATCGAGATATATGCGTCTATCCACCCATAGTGGAAGCTCTTACCATAAACATCCAAGTCTGGTGAAATTTATAGGATCATTTGAAACAATCACCATACACAAAAAATCAAGAAAACATTATGCCCCCTATCCTCGCGACTCTTTGTCTTTGTGCAGACGTCATTGAGTAACTAAGAAGACATAACAAATCATCAATTGAGAATCAATCAGATAAATTTTATAATTACTTAGATGCCCCTAGTTGAAAACATCATAAGGACATTTAAAGAATCATAATCAAACCATTATCAAACTGTGTGTTTAAGTAGCACTTGTTCATTTATCTGTCAAACACAGTAAAGATTCATCAATTAGAAAATTGTAATACAAGTAATATGGTATTCCATGTCTGTGCCTTGATAGGATAATTCATTCATGTTTTTTATCCAAAACAGCTTTGTAGGAATGTTGTGAATGTAAATGTCATGTCCCATGTCATCAAAAGACACCTTTGTTTTGGAAAGTGACATTGTGTTGCATGTATCATGAAACATTGTGTCCATGAGGCAAACCAACCTAGAGAAACCTAGAAACCATGACCAACTATGCTAACAAAGATGCCCCCAGTGCAGAATGACCTATTCCTAAGATGTAAAGATAGACAAATCCCAAGCGAGGATAAGATAGTCTTGTAGGAAAAATGAATTCAGCGTACAAGCACAGGCAAAATTATGAAGGCTTAGTATCAGTAGTGCATTGATAGTTGGAGCATAGAACACAAGTGATGCCTGATTGCCAGGTTTTCACCACTTGGCAAGATATTTTTCTTTCTTTTTGCTACCAAGATGCCTGTTTTACCAGGTGCTCATCAAGGCACTTTTTTCTCTTTTTCAATTTTTTTGCTATTTTTGCATTTTTTGAATGTTATTGTAGTATCAAGGTGCCTGTTTACCAGGTTTTCACCAAGGATACCCTTTTTGTAGGACATTTTCCACTATTTTTGGATTTCTTCAGGATCAATTTTCTGAATGTTTTTGGTATTTTGCAAGAACTTTCTGTTGTACAAGCTCTGCTAGACAAACATTAAGTGTAGAACCGCTTCAAATGTAGAGTGTTGATAGGATCTATAAGAACATCTCCCTCAGGTGTAGCTAATTGATAAGCTCCAGTCCCAAAAGTAGCAGTGATAACATAAGGTCCTAGCTACTTAGGTTCAAACTTTCCTTTCTGCTCTTTGTTAGGCTGGATCTTAGGATTCTCTTTTAGGACAAGGTGTCCCACTTCAAACTTGCATGGTTTAACCTTCTTGTTGTAACCTTTCGACATTCTTGCTTGGTACACTTTGAGGTGATCAAATGCTTGTTGTCTGCGCTCATCTAATAGGTCCAGAGAATTTATCCGATCAATGCGGTATTGTTCATCAGTAACTCGTCCATGTAGAGAGATCCGCAAAGATGGGACTTCAACCTCAATAGGTAGTACTGCTTCAGTGCCATAGACTAGAGCAAATGGTGTGGCTCCAGTTGGTGTGTGGATGCTTCTTCTGTAGGCCCATAGTGCTGGATTTAGTTGTAAATGCCAGTCTCTGCCAGACTTGCTCACAGTTCTGTGTAGGATTTTGAGAATGTTTTTGTTCGATGTCTCAGCTTGTCCATTACCTTGAGGATAATAGACCGAAGAGCAATGTTGAGTAATGTGAAACTGTTCACAGAGGTCATCAATGTCTTGTTTTTTAAATTGGCCCCCATTTTCTGTCACAATTGAAGAGGGTATCCCATATCTACAAATAATGTAGTTAAGAATGAACATATCCACCTATTTTCCAGTGGCTTTGATTAGCACTACAGATTCAACCCACTTTGTGAAATACTCAGTGGCCGTAATGCTGAACTTGTGTCCATTTGAAGAGTTGGGATATATCTATCCAACTAAGTCAAATGCCCATTGCTGAAATGGCCAATGTGTTATGAAAGGGATCAATTCTCTAGCAGGATCATGGATGAGGTTTCCATGTGTTTGGCATTTAAGACATGCTTTTGAAAATTGAATAACATCTTTCTCCATGGTAGGCCAATAATAGCCTACTCTGAGCATTTTTTTAGCTAATGAAAAGTCATTCAAGTGTGATCCACATACACCTTCATGGATGTCTTTTAAAGCTAGATCAAACTCTTCTAGTTCTAAACACCAAAAAAGTGTACCATCAAGACTACGTCGATATAGGTTGTTATTTATGAGGATGTAATGCGATGATGTCCTTATTAGGGATCTTTTCTCATTTCTAGATAGATTGGTGGGAATGGTTTGATCAGAAAGATAGGTGATAATACTAGCATATCAGGATTGATCTGGGGTATTTAAGGCACAGATTACCTGGTATTTTGGATTGGTGAAGGCAGGATAGGATATCTCTTCCACCAAGAAGTCATAGCGGAATTGATGCTCCTCTAGTTGTAACATGGATGCCAAGGTAGCCATAGCATTTGCTGCTTTATTCTCTGATCTTGGTATCTGTTGGAAGGTGACGAAGACAAAGTATTTCTTCAAGTCATCAACTAGTTTCTTTTAGGGCATCAATTTTTCATCTCTCATTTGATATTCCCCATTGATTTGATTGATAACTAGTTGGGAGTCACCATATATGTGTATCTCAATGGTCTTCCATTCTATGGCAAGCTTGAGGCCGTTGACCAATGCTTCATATTCTGAGATATTTTTGGTGCATGGAAACATTAATTTGTAAGATTTGGGAATCTTATATCCTTGTCGAGTAATGAAGACAACCCCAGCTCCATATCCTTGTTGAGTAAATGACCCATCAAAGTACATCTTTCATGAATGTTTGGTGAGATGCATGATTGTTTCATCAGGAAATTCAATTAGTAATGGTGTATCATCCTGGAGTGGTGAATCAGCCAGTTGGTTTGCAAGCACATGTCCTTTGATAGCCCTCTATTCAACATACTTAATGTCAAACTCACTTAGAATGAGGACCCATTTTTCCAAGCGGCCTGTTAATGTTGTTCTGCTTAAAAGGTACTTCAGAGGATCGATTTTAGCAATGAGCTTGACTGTGTGAGAGAGCATGTAGTGTCTTAATTTCTATGATGCGAAGACAACTGCTAAGCATGATTTCTCAATAATTCTATAATTGAGCTCATAAGCGACTAGAGTTCTACTAATGTAGTAGATAGCCCGCTCTTTCTTTTTTCATCCTCTTGCGCTAGTAATACTCCTAGTGATACAGCTATAACTAAAATATATAAGAGCAAAGGTTTTCCATGAATAGGTGCCATAAGAATAGGTGGAGCAGCCAGGTATGCCTTTAATTCCCTGAAGTTGGTTTCACAGTGTTCATCCCAGTTGAGTGTAACCCCTTTATGTAGTAGCTTAGTAAAGGGTTGCACCTTATCTGCAAGTTGGGACATGAATCTCCTGATAGACTGGAGTCTCCCTTGTAGTGTCCTCATTTGACTAATATTACAGGGAGGAGTCATCTCAAGAATAGCTTTTACCTTTGCTAGATCTACCTCGATTCCCTTTGCCGATACTATGAATCCTAGGAGCTTTCCTGATTGAACCCCAAAGGCACATTTCTTTGGATTGAGCCTGAGTTGGAAATGTTCCATTCGATCCAATATCTTTCTCAAATCAGCAATATGAGTATCTCTTTCTTTGGATTTAGCCAATGTGTCATCAACATAGTCCTCCATGTTCTTGTGCATCATGTCATGGAATATTGTTGTCATAGCTCTTTGATATGTTGCACTGGCATTCTTTATCCCAAATGGCATGACATTCCAGCAAAATGTACCCCATGCACATGTGAATGCGGTTTTCTCTTGGTCCTCAGGGGCAATCTTGATTTGATTATAGCCTGAGAATCCATCCATTAAGGAATATATTTGGTAGCCAGTTGTAAGGTCTATAATCATGTCAATATTTGGTAGAGGGAAATCATCCTTTGGACATGCTTTGTTGAGGTCCCTAAAGTCTGTGTAGATCCTAATAGATTTATCAATTTTAGAAATAGGGACCACATTGGAGATCCAAGCAGCATAGGCAATGACCCGAATGAATCCAGCTTTTAACAACTTTTCTAATTCAGATTTCACCAGTAATGCAACATGAGGATGTATTTTTCTAAGTTTTGTTTCACGGGCTTGATCCCAGGAGCTATAGATAAGTGATGCATAATGAGATTGGGATCTAGCCCTGGCATATCAGTGTAGGACCAGGCAAAGTTGATCTTTTTCTCCTTCAAAAATTTTGTGAATTATTCCTTCTCTTCTTCTTATAGGGACTATGCTAGATGAACTATCTGAGGATCTTTAGTAGTGCCCAAGTTTACTGGTTGTGTTGGTTCAATTAATATCGAAGATCTTTCCTGAAAGTGTTCAAGGAGGATATCAAGAGTCTCATCCTTTGGCACCTCTGAGAGGTTTTCACCATCAGATACATCTTTTTTCTTTACTATTTTGGGATCTAATACTTCCACAGAGTGGTTTTCACCATCAGTCCACTTTTTCTTTTTCTTTTTCAGTTTGTGACTAAGAAACTCGATATCCTCCTGTGACATGTTCTCACTCCTTGCATTGGTGGAAGAGGGTTGAGGTTCACAAGCATTAAGATAACAAGCTAGGGAGTGGTCATGAGGGAAGTGAAGCATAGGTGTAGGATCTATTTTAGTCCAATCAATGAGGTCTGGGAGTACTAATTTGAGGGAGTCAGATTATAAGAAGGACAGCATCATGTTAGCATTAAAACTGTTAACCGACATGACACGGTATGTTAAGTTAATATCTTCAATGTTTAGATCTATAAGAGTGAGATCATTTTTAAAAGGGTCATTGTCAATCATATATGGATTGAACTCTAGCGACTCATCAGTAGATAACTCATCATCATCTCTTTGTAGGAGGAGGCTTCTTGCTTGTAGCCTATGATATTCTCGTAGAGTTATGTATTCACCAGTGTCTCCGTCAATTATCGGGAGAAGGAACTCTTCTTCTACTTCAGGAGGATTAGTATCATTGAAAGGGATGTTAGGTCACCTACTAGGAGTTGTGGGAGCTGAAAACATGTGAATTGTGTCTATCCTGATTTCTTCAGATGCAATGGATAACTGATCATACTCATAGTCATGAAAGTCTGTGACATCATCATCAGATATATTCAAATATTCAACAATTTTTATTTGATGGACTCGGTTGGCTACTTGTAGATCAAAGTGAGGTAGATCTAGGACATGTGTAATGGTGACCAATTGCCCCCAGTTAGGATGTAAATTATGTGGCTGGGGTTCTTCTTGAGTGATTGTAGCTATGGTATCTCCTACCTCTTGAATGGGCGGTTGTTCTAGCAAAGGAGTATGAAGATCTTGTGGTATCTCAAAACTAGGTACATAGTGTTCTCCTTGATATTCAAGATTCTCTGCACCAATATGTAGCAATCTCTCATAAAGCCATGGGTCTGATACTATTTTATCTATTTTATCACTCTCTGCTTTAGAAGGTGGACTCTGCTTTGAAGTAGGTTTGTTGGATTGAGTATTAAAGCCCAATCATGTTTTATCTCTGTTGAGGTGGAACTCCATGGGTATAGGTTCAATGATCCCTCGCCTTGTGTCATTCAGAGGCCCTTTTCCTTTGTATACCATTTGTTTGAGGAAATCATATCCCTTTCCATACTATTCTGGGGATATCTTTACATTTTTGACCTCAAAGTCTACTGGTTCTCCTTTGTAAAGCCAATTTAATACTACCTACTCTTCTGTGTTATCTGAAGTAGATGTGGATGCCTTTATCATACCAATAGCCTTGTGTACTTTTGGTTCCTGGACTGCGAGAGGTGTGAATGTTGATGACAGTTTTCCATAGGATCTTGGTGATACTGGAAGCTCTATTAGGGAGGGATTCAAGTCCAACTTGTATTCTCCCATACCTGTTTCTTGAAGTTTCAATGTCTTGCTAAAGCCCTTCATGACCATGTCTTTGGTAGTTTCAGGAGTAATTGCATCCATAGCCTCCTTGTTGTGTGGGATCATGCTACCTACTTTAATATTGTTGTAAGCATAGTTGGCATCCGCAGGAACTGTCACCTCTATTCCATTATGTGGGAATTTGATGCATTGATGATAAGTGGATGGTACAGCTTGCATCTCGTGGATCCATGGTCTCCCTAGTAGAATGTTGTAGGCTAGTGGTAGATCCAAAACTTGACATATAACATCTCTTTCTATCGGTCCAACTCTGATGGGTAGACAAATAATACCTTGGGAGGATCTTTCTTCATCATCATATGCTTTGATGGTTATTTTATTTCTAGAGTCAATTGTTTTCTCTAAGAGGCCTAGCCTCTTGACAAGATCTAGTGTACAAATATTTAATCTGGCACCTCCATCTATCAACACATGTCTAACACGGGATTTATGAATAAGAAATTTGATATGGAGGGGTTGATTGTGTGGATGGGTCAATGATTTGTCATCCTCCTCAGAAAAAGAGAGGTAATGTGGTGTTGAGATGTGATTGACCATCGCTTGGGATTTGTCTATATCTATATCCTTGGGAACATTAGCAGTGTGTAGAGCTTGTTCTAGGATTTCTCTATGCACAGTGGATATTTTGAGTAATTTGAAGATGGAAACTTTGGCAGCGGTTCATTGTAGTTGGTCTACCAAATCATATTTAGCTCCAAGGATAGTGACCATATGTTTTTCTCCTGGTTTAGAAATAGTGATAATAGGAACCTTGGGTGTGGATGTTGGTTTTGGAGGTCCCTTGATCGTAACCTGTGCTTGGCTCTGGGTTACAGCATTTGTGGAGGATGAGGCTCCTTTGATGGTAACCATGTTGACAGATTCATTTTTAATGCTGAGCATATTGATCACATTGTCATTCTTGGAATAGGTGTAGTTTACCTCGTTACCTTTCCCTTTGGATGTTTCTCCTTGATTGTAATTGGGGAATGGTTTACTAAATGTTGTGTGATCTTCATTCGTAGTGTGTCCATCTACCTTGATCTTACCGCCTTCGATTAGGTCTTGGATAACATGCTTGAGCTTGAGACAATTATTTGTCTTGTGTCCCTTATTTTTGTGGAAGACACAATAAGAGTTATCATCCCACCATCTAGGTTTGACCATTAGTTCCCAAGGTTTAGAATCAGGAATCCTAAGGACTTTGTTATCCACCAATGTTTTTAAGATGGTCTCAAGAGGTTCTCCCAAAGGTGTAAATTTTCTTTGGGGTTTTGAATTCCATGTTCGTCCCTTGTCATTATCATTGTTGGTTTTGGGAGGAAGGTGTTATTTTATCCTCCTTACTTGCTTGCATACCATTGGTAATATTGAATGCTTTGATTTTAGAATTAATGTTGGACACATCAACCACTCCGTCATTAACAACATTTTTGTTTTGTTTCCACCACTTAGGCTTGGAGTTAGAGCTACTACCTTTGTTTTCATTTTGAAGGGTGATCTCCCCCTTTTTGACCATGACCTCTTTGATATGGAGAGCATTCTTAATCATCCTATTAAAGCTAGGAGAATCTTGCATTTGGAGAGCATAGCTCAATTTAGGTATGAGATTATTAACAAAGATCTCCATCTTTTCTATTTCAAGGAAGACTCTTGAATATCGTGCAAAGATCTTCCTCCATCTTTGTAGGAAGTGTGCAAAGGATTCTCCCATTTTCTGCTTGGTGTTACATAGATCCATCATGGTGATGTCATGTTGAATGTTGTACGAGTAATGCTGAATGAACCGTTGCATCAACTCCTCAAATTTTTTGACTTTAGGATTCAATTTTGAAAACCACTCCATGGCATTTCCTCCTAGACTTCCTGGAAAAAATCGTATGAGGTAAGTGGATTCATGCATATACTCGATGCTAAGAGCACAAAATTCCCTTACATGGTCATGTGGATCGATTTCCCCTGTGTATTTTTCATATTTTGGCCTTGCCATATTAGGAGGAAATGGAACCATTGTGATACTCTTATCGAAAGGAAATGGACAAATGGTGTCCAAAGAGTATTTTGTTTTTGGTTTATCCTTCTCTTGCTTGAGGTTTGTGAGCTTAGTTTGCATTTGATTGAGCTGTTTCATAAGGATAGATATGGGGTTTGGTACCTCTTTTTCCTTGAGATCTTTCACATCGTAATCCTGGGGTAATTTGACACTCATGGATGTTAAATGGACAAAGTATTTTTCCTTGTCATCTCCAATTATTCATTCCAATAGCTTGTGGACTCTTTTGCTTTGTTTAAGCTTCTTGTATTCATCTTCAGGGATTTCTTCATCACTATCTGACCCAAATGGATTACGTTCAAACCTGGGTCTTTCTTCCTCTTTTGTACCTATAGATTTTGCTTGTTTGCCATCATCATAACCCTCAAAGGCTTTACTCCAATCGTTAGTGTTGCTACCCATTTGAGGTGAATCAAGATCAAACAGGGAATTGCGAGAATTTTCTCCTTGAAAATGTTATGTTTTAGGAGGCACTGCTGGTCCTTTGGTTGTGTACTTGTTGCATCTCATGTTAACCATGAAGTTTGTTTCTCAACTTTGTCAACGTTTCCCAATAGTGCTAGCAAGGGTTCCAGATCGTTCAAGTGGGTGTGTCTAGGTAGAAGTCACTGTTTGTTTGTTGGTGGATGTAAATGATTCCAGTGTCAGCGGGTTAGAATGCCTTGATAGTGAGCTAGGAACCAAGTTGTTGTTGGAGAATGGGTAGACCACACATATTAAACTGACCGTAAAAGACTGACTGAGCATGCAAGGTAGATGTTTTAAAAGTTTTTGAAATGACAGTAGGGAGACCAGAAGAGACAATAGGGACCAACCAAAGAGAAAAAAGGTACATAAAACAACTGAGACTTACTAGGAAAATCTGCTAGAAATGCCCACTGTCTAGGATGTGAGCTCCCAGATATGATCCTCTGACAGAACTAGATGTGATCCTAAACCCTGGATGCGATCCCAAAAATTGGATACGACTATATGCTTGACCAAATATGATCTAATGCACCAGATACAATCCGAAATACCAGATACGACTCAGGAAAAATGGGATGTGATTTTATGATGGTTTTGTTAGTTTTGGTTCATTTTGAAAAATTTTCTTTTTGAGGAACGTGAATTTGCTTGCTTCCAAATTGCTTCAAGAGGTATTTGTAGGGCGTAAAAAACACTTGTACTCTAGGGCATGAAATTTATTGATTGTTTGTGAGGATCTTATCTTTTTAGTGATCTTTCTAACACGTCAAACAATTTTGCATTGTTAAAGGGGTGGATCAAGCACACATTTTGTCCTATTCTCTAGGTGGAGGATGAAAATTGTTTGCTTGTTGACTTAGGTACACACTCAAATGCTAATCAGAATACAGCCATCACCAAGCACACAATGGCTCCAGTTATGATATTGTATTAGCCAACTCCAAATGCAAGTGAGGGCACGTTATGACAAGTGTCTTGGGGAAATTACTTTTTGCCTTATACAAAGATTATCACCCTTTTGGGGATGAATCAAAAATTATTTTAGTTGAATGTGTTGTTGATTATTGGGCAATCCGTTTGAAACTGTCCCCCATAGAATTGCACAAGGAAAAATTAAGGCGTATAGCCCTATGATTACCTTAATATATATAGTCTCACAAGCAATATTCAAGTGGATCCACTCTATATATACCCTGATATGTTCAAGGAATGATGTCAAAATTCTAAGAACAAAATTAGTTCCGTCTTCCAAGGCTTTGGCCTACAAGGAAGCAACTATTTATAGTGAGTTGGAAGGGTCGGCGTAAGACCTGTCCTCACTTGGGTTGTTCTTGAGATATTTTTTCCTCAACCAACAGGCCCTCTACTGTTAAAAGAATGATAACCAGGATTGGCGAGCTTAGGAGTTCTAGATTTCTGATTCTTCAAAAGAAGAAGAGCATAATCTCCTAGTCCATGTAATTTTCTCCTCAAACACTTTAAAACAAAGTTCTTTTCCTCCAAGCTATGTTGAGCTTGTTTTAATGATTTCTAATTTAAAGAAAATAGAAAGGGAAAGTTTGTTTTTTTCAATTGACCACAAAATTTAGTGAGTTTGAGTTGTTCAATTACTGAATCCAAAAGAAATTAAATGATTTTGTTCATTGATCCCACATGATTTAGTGATTTGTGTTTGTTTAATTTCTATCCCAAAATAAATTAAACAATTTTTTTTGGTTTATTTACCCCCAATTTTGTCACAAATGATAAGACAACATCCGATTTTCTGATTCTCCTCAACAGGAAAAGAGCATAATATCTAGTTTTTTCATCAAGTGGAAAAAAAATGGTTTTAAGTTTGTTTGAAAATAGGGAAATAGAAGTCAAGATGGGGTTGGCAACCTGTGAAAACTATGTTAGTACTTTTCCTAGTCTAACTCCATGTAAACCTCCAAATATGCCCTGCAAACATATATCAATCTGTAAAATACCACAACCACCACTTTGTTAAAATGTTAGGATTAGAAAAATCAAATGGACAAGCTTTAAAACCATATACGATCCTAAATTCCTACTAGATGTGATGCAGTATCTAGGATATGATCCTATTCTCTGGATACGAGCCCTTGTTAACCAAATGCGATCTAAAACTAGATACGATCAAGAAAATCTTGGATGCCATCTAGAAATTACACGGTACGACAACGTATTCAGGATGCGATCCTGCAAGATTAAATGCGATTCTGTGACAGAATCCTAAGTTTGCAAATTGCCAAAAAAGTGTTAGAAAATGAGGCTAAAATGAAAATTGAGCCCCGCAGTGGATGCCAGAAATGTGCGTGTGTATTTGGGTACCTGATGAAAACAACACAAACACTCAATAGGTCATTGCATTAGTTCAAATGGTTAGATAAAATGTTTAAAACCACTAATATCAGCCTATTGCCTTCTAACTAGGAGGAGTGTAATTAGTAACACATCATCCCTCAGAATATGCTACAAATCAGTGACGAATACAACCTAGCATGAAGGATTTTAGATTAAAAACAAGCTAAAAGATGAAAAAACATGTAATCTAGCTTTAAAAGATGAAACTAAAACAATGAACTAGCATGAGATAATAGATGAAATATGAGTCTAATATTAATTCAACAACATAACAATATATTTTTGATCTAAAGTGAAGGCTCATTTTCTCTCAAAACAGGGTTCTATTTATAGAAGAATGGGAGAGAGAGAGAGAGAGGGGGGACAAGGTTCATTTATGAATTAGGAGACTCATAAATGAAGATGTAAGAGCCATTAATGCCTAAGGCATTAATAAGGCATGTGAGAGACATAGGCTTAAGGCATCTTCATTAATAAGGCATTAATGAAAGCCTTAAAGAGGCAAGGGAGGATGTAAGAGGAGGGCTTGAGAAAGTAGACCTTAAGGAAGTCAAGCTTGAGAAAGTGGACTTTCTCAAGTGGGTTGAGTTGCTAAGCATTCATTAATGGAATGTGACAACATTAGGAGGTGGGTTAAGACTAGAATTAAGATTAGAATTAGATTAGTATGGGTGAATGAGTTGAGAAGGGTTAGAACCCAGGGTAGAAATGGTTGAGATAGGTTAGTTTGGGATTTAGGGGAATATTAATAAATGAAATAAACTTATTTAATTCATTTAGAAATATAGGAATTAATTATTTAAACAATTTAATTGCTTTTTAAAAATTAGGGGACTATAGCCATTTTAATTAAATTAAATAGGCTAGGGGAAAGGGTTAATTGCAAGTGGGTATTTGATTTAGGGATTTATTTAATTCTTTTATAATTAAATACTATAGCCATATTTGATTTTGGTTTGATTTAATTGGTCAAAATTGATTTGAATTGTATGGCTATAATAGTTAATATAAATTAGTGATAAAAATCACCTAGGACATTAAACTGATTTAAAGAATTATGTCAAGCAGTAACAGGGTCATTTGGACATAATCGAGGGTATGATCGCACTTAGGGCAAATAGGGTCCATAGTTGGAACAGACTAAATTCAGGTGGTTACAGCTACAGTGTTGAAAGAGTATTTAGATGTCATTCTAGAGGAACTACCTGATGGGCTCCCCCCAAAATAAGGTATCCAACATCATATTGATCTTATCCCAGGAGCAAGTCTTCCCAATCAAGCGGCTTACAGGATGAGTCTAACGCAACATGCATAACTAAAAAAATAGGTAACTGAGCTCATACATAAAGGGTTAGTGCAAGAAAGCATGAGCCCCTGTGCTGTACCAGCATTACTAACTCCAAAGAAGGATGAAACATGGAGGATGTGCACAGACAGTCGAGCAATCAATAGGATAACCATCAGGTATCATTTTCCTATTCCTTCTTTAGATGATATGATGGATGTTCTTGCTAGAGAAACACATCTCACTAAGATTGATCTGTGAAGTGGGTACCACCAAATTCGCATCTGAGAAGGGGATGAATGGAAAACTGCTTTCAAAACTAGGGATGGTTTGTATGAATGGAAGGTTATGCCTTTTGGTTTATCAAATGCACCTAGCACTTTTATGAGACTCATGAATAGTGTGTTGCATCCCTACATTGGCAAGTTTGTAGTAGTTTATTTTGATGATATACTAATTTTTAGTAAGGGAAGGGAAGAACATCTGCAACACTTTAGGATCATATTGGGGGTATTAAGAAGAGAGAAACTCTATGCTAATTTGAAGAAATGTAGGTTCATGCAAGCAAGCCTTGTTTTTCTGGGATTTGTCATTTTTGCAGATGGTATCAGAATGGATCTAGAGAAAGTTTGAGCCATTCTTGAATGGTGTAGCCCATGTGGTATCATTGAGGTTAGAAGTTTTCATGGCTTGGCCACCTTCTATAGAAATTTCATTCATAATTTCAGCAGCATTGTAGCACCTGTGACAAATTGCACTAAGGGTCGAGAGTTCTCATGGACCAAAGAGGCTGAAGAGAGTTTCTAGTATTTAAAGAAAAGGGTCACTGAAGCTCCTATATTGGCCTTACCAGATTTTGATAAAGTGTTTGAAATGGACTGTGATGCCTCACATGTGGGCATTGGTGTTGTACTCAGCCAAGAAGGTATGCCCATTGCCTTTTTTAGTGAAAAATTGAATGATGTGCGAATGAAATATTCTAAATATGATATAGAGTTCCATGAAATTGTGCAAGCTCTGAGACATTGGAAGCATTATTTGGTACCCAAAGAATTTATGTTCTTTACAAACCATATTGCTCTAAAATATCTGAAAACAAAAAAGAAATTGAACACTAGACATGCAAAATGGGTCTCTTTCCTCCAAGGGTTTACATTTGTTATGAATCATAAATCAAGGAAACAGAATCAAGTTGCAGATGCCTTAAGCAGACATGTTGTGCTTCTCACCATCATGGAAAGAGAAGTAGTTGGATTTGATGCAATTAAGGACTTGTATGAATCTGATAGTGACTTTTTGGAAGTTGTTGATCAGTTGAAGAATCCAGTACCTGGGCACACAGACACCATTCAAGGTGAGTATCTTATGCAAGATGGTTATTTATTCAAGGGAAAATAGTTGTACGTTCCTATAGGCTCAATGAGGGAAAATATTATTAGAGAATTTCATAGCAATGGTATGGCTGGGCAGTTTGGGAAGGATAAAACAATAGCCTTGGTAGTAGATAAGTACTACTGGCCAAAGATGAAGAGAGATATCACCAGGTTTGTGGAAAGGTGTCGAGTTTATCAAATAGCCAAAGGGCACTCCCAAAACACTGGCTTGTACATGCCATTGCCAGTACCGATAGGACAATGGACAAACTTGAGGATGGATTTTATATTGGGACTGCCACATACATAGCAAGGTAATGACTCTATCTTTGTAGTTGTGGATAGATTCTAAAAAATGGCTCATTTCATTGCTTGTAATAAAACTAGTGATACCACTAGGGTGGCTGAATTATTCTTTTCTGAAATAGTGAGATTGCATGGGGTTCCAAAAACAATTACCTCTGATTGGGACACTAAGTTCTTGAGTCATTTCTGGAGAACCTTATGGAAGAAGATGGGGACAAAGTTACAATTTAGTAGTGCTTATCATCCACAAACTGATGGCCAAATAGAGGTAGTCAATCAAAGTTTGGGTAATTTGTTATGATGTATTGTTGGAGGGAAGCCCAAGTAATGGGATTTGGCATTAACCTAGGCAGAGTTTGCCTATAACAACCCTGTGAATAGGTCAACTGCTAAGTCACCATTTCAAGTTGTTTATGGTCAAAATCATAAGGGTGTTCTTGATTTGGTGCAACTTCCCTTGGGTGACAGAGTTAGTGATGATGGAGATGCCTTTGCTGAACAACTCTTCTAGTTGCAGGCAAATGTAAGATAGAAGTTACAAGACAGCAATGAGTGGTATAAAGCTTCTACATATGCTACTAGAAGGTATCAGGTTTTTAATGTAGGTGAGCTAGTGATGGTTTATCTATGTAAGGAGAGGTTTCCTACTAGGACTTATCACAAACTGAAATATAAGAAAATTGGTCCCTGCAAGATTCTTCAGGAGATTAATGACAATGCTTATGAGGTAGAGCTTCCCAGTGGTTTTGATATTTCTCCTGTGTTTAACATCTCTGATTTGTATACTTTCCATGGTGATGATGCTTCTGTTGAAAATGAGGATGAGGTGGATTGGACACACACTGTCCCAATCAAGAAAAAGGAAATGGTGGCACAGGTTCTAGACTTGAGCACAATTCAAACTCGTCAAGGTGACTACCACAAATATCTAGTGTAGTGGGAAGGATTGGCACCAGCAGATAGCACGTAGATTTTAGAATCAGATTTGAAGAAGCTAGATGAGCCTAAATGGAAGCAGTTTGAGAAGCGAAACTTGTAGGAGTTGCGTTCTTTTCAAGCAGGGGAGAATGATGCAAGAGCTTTAGAGGGTCATAACTTTTGACTCAGATGTGGGTTTTGGCTGAAATTTTATAGGCGGATTCATGAGCTAGAGTTGACGGTGATTCCAACTACGCTAGCTATAGTTGGTGGCCATTTTGACCATTTTTTTGGAGCCTGAAATTTCATCATGACCTCCAAAATTGGCTTTTTCTTTTTCTTTCTAGTTTTTTGAGTTTTGTTTTTGTAATAAATCTGAAATCATGTTTCTAATTTTTTGGATTAGTTGGCAATTCGACTTGCCTTAATTGGGATCTTTTCTTGGGAAAAATCAGGATTCATAGGATGAGTTTTAAAAATTACCAAAAATGGAAAAAAATCTATTTTTCCGTAAAACCTGCCAAATATGGTAATTTTTGGAATTGTATTAAGTAGGAATTTTATTTCATTGTAGAGGCAGAGTAACTTGGAGAAGTTAATGAAGAATTTGAATTTTGTAGCATTTTGTTGTGTATCTTCTGAATAATTTCTGTTAATGGTATTTTGGGCTACATCATTTGGTATCAGAGCGAGATGATGGCTGCAAGAAGAGGAAGAGGTAGAGATCTTACCCAGATGCAGAGAAATATGATAAGCTTGCAAAGACAAGTAGCAGAGCTCATGAACCAATTGGAAACTCATGCATTACAAAGAGAAGAAGATGAATTTGATGGAGAAGAAAACCAAGGAGCTGAAGGAATAGAAGAAGGACAAGAAGAAGCAGTGAGTTTCAAAGAGAGGTTGCTTAGTGTCTTGGAGGGAAAAAATGAAGCGATCAAGGTTGATGTTTCAGACTATTCAGGTAGTCTTATGCCAGAGGAAGTGATAGATTGGTTAAATGAGATGGGGAATTTTTTTGAACGGAAGTCTATGACAGAAGAAAAGAAGATGAGGTATGCATGCACCAAGATAAAGGGACATGCGATGATCATGGTGGGATCATCTCCAAAATGAAAGAACAAAGAAAGGGAAGGATAAAATCAAGAAATGGATTAAAATGAAGAAAAAGCTGAGTGAAAAATTCTTACCGGTGGATTATGCTCAAACACTCTTTCGAAGGTTTCAGAGTTTGAAATAGAACTTATCTTATGTGCAAGATTATACATATGAGCTTTATAAGTTGTCCATCTGTATAGAACATCAAGAAAGTAATGAATAGATGGTTGTAAGGTATTTAAATGGTCTGAAATACACTATTCAGGATGAGCAAAGAATGCATCGGATCAACTATATGAAGGATGCCTATCAGTTGGCTCTAAAGGCTAAAGAAAAACAAACTAGGCAGTACAATCAGAGGAATACAGGAGGACAAAGAGGTACATCAACCCAATTTTGAGGAGGCTCAAGTTCTAGTCAAGGGAGTGATAAATAAGAAGAAACCCGTTCAAATCCATGGAATCAAAAAAGAGGAAGGGGGTTCCAACGTGGAAGAGGCTACAATAATGGAAGAGGATGGGAAGGCTAGAGAAGACCATTCACTTGTTTCAGATGTGGAGAAGGACACAGGGCCTTCGAGTGTTCAAATTTTAACATGCAAGATGGAAATCAAGGAGGGCCATCAAGAGTGAACCTAGCCTAGGTTGACAATAAAGGATCAGAATAAGAAGTGTCTCCGGATATCAGAGAAAGTCTCATGATGAGGAGGACAATGATTATTCCAACAAAGGAAGATATAGAGGAGAAAGGCGTTGATGATTCATGGCTCAGAACTAGCATATTCCAAATAAGGTGTACCTCAGGTGGAAAGCGATGTCAAATAATTATTGATGGAGGCAGTTGTGAGAATATGGTTTCAAAAGCAATGGTGGAGAAACTAAATCTCCAGTGTGAAAATCACCCTCGTTCCTATCGGAAAGCATGGTTCAAAAAGGGAAATGAAGTTACAGTAGATAAGAGGTGCCTTGTTAAATTTTCCATAGGAAAAGTCTACAAGGATGAGTTATGGTGTGATGTGATTCTAATGGATGCATGCCATGTCCTATTAGGTCTCCCCTGGCAGTATGATACAAAGGTTATTCATAATGGAGAGAATAATACTTACACCTTCAGGAAGGATGGATCTAAGGTAATCCTGTTACCTCTTAGGAATGAAGGAAAAGATGAGAGCATGCTATCCGAAAAGGAACTTGTCAAAGAAATGAAAGTAACAGGGTGTTGTTATGCATTGGTAGTACAGAGAGGGAAAGAGGAAGACTTGACAATACCACTAGAAGTAGCTACGGTGTTGAAAGAGTATTCATATGTCATTCCAGAGGAACTACCTGATGGGCTCCCCAAAAAATGAGATATCCAACATCATATTGATCTTATCCCAGGAGCAAGTCTTCCCAATCAAGCGGCTTATAGGATGAGTCTAACACAACATGCAAAACTGAAAAAATAGGTAACTGAACTCATACATAAAGGGTTAGTGCAAGAAAGCATGAGCCCCTGTGTTGTACCAACATCACTAACCCCAAAGAAGGATGGAACATGGAGGATGTGCATAGATAGTCGAGAAATCAATTGGATAACCATCAGGTATCATTTTCCTATTCCTCGTTTAGATGATATGATGGATGTTCTTAGTGGAGCAACACATTTCACTAAGATTGATCTGTGCAGTGGGTACCACCAAATCCGCATCCAAGAAGGGGATGAATGGAAAATTGCTTTCAAAACTAGGGATGGTTTGTATGAATGGAAGGTTATGCCTTTTGGTTTATCAAATGCACCTAGCACTTTTATGAGACTCATGAATACTGTGTTGCATCCCTACATTGGCAAGTTTGTAGTAGTTTATTTTGATGATATACTAATTTTTAGTAAGGGAAGGGAAGAACATCTGCAACACTTGATAATCATATTGGGGGTATTAAGAAGAGAGAAACTCTATGCTAATTTGAAGAAATCTAGGTTCATGCAAGCAAGCCTTGTTTTTCTGGGAATTGTCATTTCTGCAGATGGTGTCAGCATGGATCCAGAGAAAGTTTGAGCCATTCTTGAATGGTGTAGCCCAAGTACTATCACTGAGGTTAGAATTTTTCATGGCTTGGCCACTTTCTATAGAAATTTCATTTGTAATTGCAGCAGCATTGTAGCACTTGTGACAGATTACACTAAGGGTCGAGAGTTCTCATGGACCAAAGAGACTGAAGAGAGTTTCCAGTATTTAAAGAAGAGGGTCACTAAAGCTCCTATATTGGCCTTACCAGATTTTGATAAAGTGTTTGAAATGGATTGTGATGCCTCACATGTGGGCATTGGTGCTGTACTCATCCAAGAAGGTAAGCCCATTGCCTTTTTTAGTGAAAAATTGAATGATGTGCGAATGAAATATTCTACAGATGATATAGAGTTCCATGAAATTGTGCAAGCTCCGAGACATTGGAAGCATTATTTGGTACCCAAAGAATTTGTGTTGTTTACAGACCATATTGCTCTAAAATATCTGAACACACAAAAGAAATTGAACACTAGACATGCAAAATGGGTCTCTTTCCTCCAAGGGTTTACTTTTGTTAGAAGCATAAATCGGGGAAACAAAATCAAGTTGCAGATGCCTTAAGCAGGTGTGTTGTGCTTCTCACCGTCATGGAAATAGAAGTAGTTGGATTTGATGCAATCAAGGACTTGTATGAATCTGATAGTGACTTTTGGGAAGTTTTTGATCAGTTGAAGAATCCATTACCAGGGCACAGAGACACCATTCAAGGTGAGTATCTTATGCAAGATGGTTATTTATTCAACGGAAAATAGTTGTGCATTCCTGTAGGCTCAATGAGGGAAAATATTATTAGAGAATTTCATAGCAATGGTATGGCTGGGCATTTTGGGAAGGATAAAATAATAGCCTTGGTAGCAGATAAGTACTACTGGCCAAAGATGAAGACAGATATCACCAGGTTTGTGGAAAGGTGTCGAGTTTGTCAAATAGCCAAAGGGCGCTCCCAAAACACTAGTTTGTACATTCCATTGCCAGTACCGATAGGACCATGGACAGACTTGAGTATAAATTTTGTATTGGGACTGCCACATACACAGTGAGGTAATGACTCTATCTTTGTAGTAATGACTTCCCTTGGGTGACAGAGCTAGTGATGATGGAGAAGCCTTTGCTGAACAACTCTTCCAGTTGCAGGCAGATGTAAGATAGAAGTTACAAGATGGAAATGAGCGGTATAAAGCTTCTACAAATGCTACTAGAAGGTATCAGGTTTTTAGTGCAGGTGATCTAGTGGTGGTTTATCTATGCAAGGAGAGGTTTCCTGCCATAACTTATCACAAACTAAAATATAAGAAAATTGGTCCCTACAAGATTCTTAAGAAGATTAATGATAATTCTTATGAGGTAGAGCTTCCCGGTGGTTTTGATATTTCTCATGTGTTTAACATCTCTGATTTGTATACTTTCCATGGTGATGATGCCTTTGTTGAAAATTAGGATGAGGTGGATTGGACACACACTGTCCCAATCAAGAAAAAGTAAAAGGTGGCACAGGTTCTAAACAAGAGCACAATTCAAATTCGTCAAGGTGACTACCACAAATATCTTGTGCAGTGGGAAGGATTGGCACCAGCATATAGCACCTAGATTTCAGAATCAGATTTTAAGAAGCTAGATGAGCCTAAATGGATGCATTTTGAGAACCAGAACTTGCAGGAGCTACGTTCTTTTCAAGCAGGGGAGAATGATGCAAGAGCTTCAGAGGGTCATAACTTTTGACTTGGATGTGGGTTTTGGCTAAAATTTTATAGGCAGATTTGTGAGCTAGAGTTGATGGCAATTCCAACTAACTTAGCTTTGTTGGTGGATTTTTTGACCATTTTTTGGGAGCCTGAAATTTCATCTTGACCTCCAAAATTGGCTTTTTCTTTTTCTTTCCTGTTTTTTGAGTTTTGTTTTTGTAATAAATCTGAAATCATGTTTCTGATTTTGTGGTTTAGTTGGCAATTTGACTTGCCTTAGTTGGGAGCGTTTCTTGGGAAAATTGAGATTCATAGGATGAGTTTTAAAAATTACCAAAAATGGAAAAAAAAATCAATTTTTCTCAAAAACCTGCCAAATATGGTAATTTTTGGAATTGTATTAAGTAGGAGTTTTATTTCATTGTAGAGGCAGAGTAAGTTGGAGAGTTAATGAAGAATTTGAATTCTGTAGCATTTTGTTGTGTATCTTATGAAAAATTTATGTTAATGGTATTTTGGGCTACATCATTTTTTATCAGAGCGGGATGATGGCTAGAAGAAGAAGAGGAAGAGGTAGAGGTCTTACCCAGATGCAGAGAGATATGATAAGCTTGCAAAGACAAGTAGCAGAACTCACAAACCGATTTGAAAATCATGGATTACAAAGAGAAGAAGATGAATCTGATGGAGAAGAAAATCAAGGAGCTGAAGGAATAGAAGAAGGGCAAGAAGAAGTAGTGAGTTTCGAAGAGAGGCTGCTTAGAGTCTTGGAGGGAAAAAATGATGCGATCAAGGTTGATGTTTCAGACTATTCAGGTAGTCTTAAGCTAGAGGAAGTGATAGATTGGTTTAATGAGATGGGGAATGTTTTTGAATGGAAGTCTATGATAGAAGAAAAGAAGATAAGGTTTGCACACACCAAGTTAAAGGGACATGCGATGATCTGGTGGGATCATCTCAAAAATGAAAGAACAAAGAAAGGGAAGGATAAAATCAAGAAATGGAGCAAAATGGAGAAAACCTGAGAGAAAAATTCTTACCGGTGGATTATGCTCAAACACTCTTCCGAAGGTTTCAGAATTTGAAACAGAACTTATCTTTTGTGCAAGATTATACAGATGAGTTTTATAAGTTGTCCATCTATATAGAACATCAAGAAAGTAATGAACAGATGGCTGCAAGGTATTTAAATGGTTTTAAATACACTATTCAGGATGAGCTAAGCATGCATCAGATCAACTATATTGAGGATGCCTATCAGTTGGCTCTAAAGGCTAAAGAAAAACAAACTAGGCACTACAATCAGAGGAATAGAGGAGGACGAAGAGGTACATCAACCTCATTTTGAGGAGGCTCAAGTTCCAGTCAAGGGAGTGATAAACAAGAATAAACCCATTCGAATCCATGGAATCAAAAAAGAGTAAGGGGGTTCCAACGTGGAAGAGGCTATGGTAATGGAAGAGGATGGGAAGGCTAGAGAAGACCATTCACTTGTTTTAGATGTGGAGAAAAAGGACACAGGGCCTTCGCGTGTTCAAATTTTAACATGCAAGATGGAAATCAAGGAGGGCCATTAAGAGTGAACCTACCCTAGGTTGACAATGAGGGATTAGAACAAGAAGTGTCTCCACATATCAGAGAAAGTCTCATGATGAGGAGGATAATGATTATTCTAGCAAAGGAAGATATAGAGGAGAAAGGCGTTGATGATTCATGGCTCAGAACTAGCATATTTGGAACAAGGTGTACCTCAAGTGGAAAGGTATGTCAAGTAATTGATGATGGAGGAAGTTGTGAGAATATGGTTTCTAAAGCAATGGTGGAGAAACTAAACATCCAGTGTGAAAAGCACCCTTGTCCCTATTGGGTAGCATGGTTCAAAAAGGGAAATGAAATTACAATCGATAAGAGGTTCCTTGTTAAATTTTCCATAGGAAAGGTCTACAAGGATGAGTTATGGTGTGATTTGATTCCAATGGATGCATGCTATGTCCTATTAGGTCACCCCTGGCAGTATGACGGAAAGGTTATTCATAATGGAGAGAAGAATACTTACACCTTCTAGAAGGATGGATCTAAGGTAATCCTGTTGCCTCTCAGGAATAAAGGAAAAGATGAGAGCATGCTATTTGAAAAGGAAGTTGTCAAAGAAATGAAAGTAATAGGGTGATGTTATGCATTGGTAGTACAAAGAGGGAAAGAGGAAGACTTGAAAATACCACCAGAAGTAGCTACGGTTTTGAAAGAGTATTCAAATGTCATTCCAGATGAACTAACTGATGGGCTCCCCCCAAAATGAGATAGCCAACATCATATTTCTCTTATCCAAGGAGAAAGTCTTCCCAATCAAGTAGCTTACAGGATGAGTCTGACGTAACATGAAGAACTGAACAAATAGGTAACTAAGCTCATACATAAAGGGTTAGTGCAAGAAAGCATGAGCCCCTGTGTTGTACCAGCATTACTAACCCCAAAAAAGGATGGAACATGGAGGATGTGCATAGACAGTGGAGAAATCAATAGGATAGCCATCAGGTATCATTTTCCTATTCCTCATTTAGATGATATGATGGATGTTCTTCCTGGAGTAACACATTTCACTAAGATTGATCTGTGAAGTGGGTACCACCAAATCCACATCCGAGAAGGGGATGAATGGAAAACTGCTTTCAAAACTAGGGATGGTTTGTATGAATGGAAGGTTATGCCTTTTGGTTAATCAAATGCACCTAGAATTTTTATGAGACTCATGAATACTGTGTTGCATCCCTACATTGGCAAGTTTGTAGTAGTTTATTTTGATGATATACTAGTTTTTAGTAAGGGAAGGGAAGAACATCTGCAACACTTGAGGATCATATTGGGGGTATTAAGAAGAGAGAAACTCTATGCTAATTTGAAGAAATCTAGGTTCATGCAAGCAAGCCTTATTTTTATGGGATTTGTCATTTCTGCAGATGGTATCAGCATGGATCCAGAGAAAGTTCAAGCCATTCTTGAATGGCGTAGCCCACCTAGTATCACTGAGGTTAGAATTTTTCATGGCTTGGCCCCTTTCTATAGAAAGTTCATTCATAATTTCAACAGCATTGTAGCACTTGTGACAGATTGCACTAAGGGTCGAGAGTTCTCATGGACCAAAGAGGCTGAAGAGAATTTCCATTATTTAAAGAAGAGGGTCACTGAAGCTCCTATATTGGCCTTACCAGATTTTGATAAAGTGTTTGAAGTGGACTGTGATGCCTCACATGTGGGCATTGGTGTTGTACTCAGCCAAGAAGGTAAGCCCA
>MU228021.1:0-20213 GCA_018584345.1 Thuja plicata
CCAGCTAGAGCGCACTTAACTACGGAGTTTCCTCCATGGTTAAACCCACTCTGCTTGCATCCTCATTTGCAAAACCTTCACCAAGTGTTGTGCCTTATGAACCATCCATTAGAAAGCCCCTTAATCTCATCAGGCACAACACTTGGTGAAGGTTTTGCAAATGAGGATGCAAGCAGAGTGGGTTTAACCATGGAGGAAACTCTGTAGTTAAGTGCTCTCTAGCTGGAGTGGTACTGGGATGGGTGACCTCCCGGGAAGTCCCAGTGCTTCACCTCTGTGAGCATCACCCAGAGCCAATGAGTGCTAAGTGTTCCATTCATTCTCATGAGAGATGGGTTTGTGTAAACCACTACTCATGAATCAAAGGTCAATGAGTTTGACTCAAAAAACTACACAGTTGAATCCAAGTAGAATTAAAAAAAAATTAATTTGTCAAAATTTTAAAAAAAAAAAAATTAGCATTGGTCAAAATTTTGACCATTATACTAAAGATTTCAACGGGATTGCCATGCTTTCCACCAATGAAATGGTCAAAATTTCAACCACTTCCACGCTTCGATCCCACCAAAGATTGGTCGCAATTTCAACCATTTCACTAAATATTTCGACAGAATTGCTATGCTTTCCACCAATGAAATGGTCAAAATTTCAACCACTGCCACACTTCGTTTCCACCAAAGATTGGTCGCAATTTTGACCATTACACTAAAGATTTTGACAGTGTTGCTATGCTTTCCACCAATGAAATGGTCAAAATTTTAACCACTGCCATGCTTCGTTTCCACCAAAGATTGGTCGCAATTTTGACCATTTCACTAAAGATTTTGACAATGTTGCTATGCTTTTCACCAATAAAATGGTCAAAATTTCAACCACAGCCACGCTTCGTTTCTACCAAATATTGTTCGCAATGTCGACCATTACACTAAAGATTTCGACAGGGTTGCTATGCTTTCCACCAATGAAATGGTCAAAATTTCAACCACTAGCATGCTTCATTTCCACCAATGATTGGTCACAATTTTGACCATTACACTAAAGATTTCGACAGGGTTGCTATGCTTTCCACCAATGAAATGGTCAAAATTTCAACCACTGCCATGCTTCGTTTCTACCAAAGATTGGTCACAATTTCGACCATTACACTAAAGATTTCGACAGGGTTGCTATGCTTTCCACCAATGAAATGGTCAAAATTTCAACCACTTCCACGCTTCGTTTCTACCAAGATTGGTCAAAATTTTGACCATTATACTAAAGATTTTGACAGGATTGCTATGCTTTCCACCAATCATATGGTCAAAATTTCAACCACAGCCACGCTTCGTTTCTACTAAAGATTGGTCAAAATTTTGACCATTGCACTAAAGATTTTGACGGCGATGCTTGTGATATTAAACAAGAGCTATAGTCAAAATTTTGACCTCTATGTTTGTCAAAATTGTGACCAATAATAAAATCATCGAGAATTCGACAAAAAAAGACCAACGAAAGATTTGGTCATGAATTCGACCAATTAATGTTGAAATTTTGACCAATTTTCGTCAAAATTTGAAGTCAAATTTACTAGTGACCTCAGTTCAAAGTAGTTCAAAGCAGTTCAATGGAGGATTCAATAAAGCACAAAGGTGATGTGACGGCTAAATTGACAGCTGATATGACACGTCAGAGCGTATCCACCAGAATAATAGTATGGCGATTTGGAGAAGTAGTTGGCCACGTGGGAAGATTCAAGCTGGCAATAGGGGTTAAGGCAGATGTTTTTTTGACATGAACAAAGGGATAGCATTTAATGTAGTAATAATGGCATAAGGGGGTTTAATTAAATGAAGTGATGACCAAATGTCACATTAGCAGCTTCATTTCATTTCAGCTTGTGTGCAGCATTAATTTATTGTCTCTTGGGTGATTTTCTCCCAGAGTGAGTTTTCTTTTAAATTTCATGTTTCAAGCTCATTTCCTTTCAAAGCTAAGTTGTGGAGTCTTAGCAGCGGAGGACAAAATTTTTGATTTTTCAGTTCAGCAAAGAATAGGTAACGCCCAATTAGCCCTCTATTTGCTTCACTATTTTCTACCTCATTTTTCCCTTTTTCCCAAAGCTTGTAGTCTTTCATTTACTTGGGTAAAGATAAAAAGGATGAGGTCTAGCATGCATTTCTTCATAAACATTCCAAGTCTAGGTTGTAGAACTCTGATTATTTTAGACACAGATTTATTGGGAGTTGAAGTAGAAAAGCTAGTTGAATTTTTGAAAGACTCAGTAGAGGAGGAGCATACTATAGTATTTATGTATAGTGGTTTACTCCAAGCTGCTGCCTTTCCACCAGCTATGATAAGTCCATAACTAATTCAATAATGTATATACCGCTATGACGTCAAGTCCAAAAGTGTGTTGAACGATGAGGGTGTTGGAAATACAATAATGGGAAAGCAAGATACTGAGAGGGGGGGGTGAATCAGATCTTCAAAATTAAACACTTAAAACAAACTGATCCACATTCATACATATATGAATCTAATGTAATCTCATATAGCATCCACACAATTAAATAAATAACACATAACACAATAACTTGGTAACCCAGAAACCCAAATAGGTAAAACTGGGGTGGGGATGACACCCACAAAATTCTCCACTACTGGAGTAATAAAGTGTACCTGTTAAGGTTACAAATGTTGATTACAAAATATAATCTACCCTGTTAAAGGTCTATCCCGTTAAGAGCTAAAGAACATTACAATCTACCCTGTGAAAGGATTTCAACTTACAATGAAGTAAACACTCTGTTAGGAGATAAAGAAAGGTCTAATAGAACCACTTTGTTAAGAGATTTTCACCTAATACAATGATTAGAATGTCTCAAGTATTGATCCTTCATTATGCACTCTAATGCTGATGACGGATCTCCTCTTTCCAATACCTTCTATGATCTCACAATCTGATATAACTTTACTCTGTTGTTCATTGTGTTGTTACTCTTCTTGATCTCTGCTTCTTAACAAAATAACCCTTTGTGCATTTCACTTCAAAATGCAGTCTCTAGACAATTCGTCTACTCTCTCCTCGCACACACAAAATAGGGTTTAGAAGAAATCTAATATACCTGTTCAAATCTGATAGTGAGATCTAGATCAATGATCAAGATCTGATACCCATACCTTGATGGTATAAAAATTAATGTTTACAATAGATCATGCATAGGATAAAACAATTAAATGCATAACTAACTCCGTAGAAGAATATTAAATGCATACATAAGTCAGCCAAAAAAGCTTATATAAGTTGGCCAGATCACTTATCCTTGAATTTTGAATCATTCCAGACATGTATACAAAAACTATTCTACTTGGCACTTAACATCTCTATATCCTACTTGACTCCACAATGTTACTCGGCTTGGCAATGTAACTAGGCAAACTGAAAACTGCTCGGCAATGTTTCTAGGCCTTGCATAGTTTTAGCTCAGCCACAGTGATAGCCAACTAAAATTTCCTAATTGAATGACTAAGTGTTGGTCACTAATCATCAACATAACTTAGAGATTAACAATCTCCCCCTTTGATATTAGTGGAAAAAACACTTATCATTACTTCTGTTCATTTCATCAAAATATTGCCTAAGTACACTAAGTACTCCCCCTAGGAATATACTCAGAATAATTGATACAAAAAGTTTACATGCCTTCAAAAATTATATACAAGTGTACCTATACTGTACTAATGTATCATACTGTATCCTTTCATACTTCCTTACCAACTTCCCCTTTATTTTTGTCACTGATTGTTGGTGGGGTTAAGTTTTACTTATCCAAAAATTGTTTATGAAGCTACATGGTGGATTCAAAGGTAGTATCCCAGCTTTCCTTTGCAATCTTCATAATTTCCAATTTTATTTCTAGCTCGGCAGCTAGACTCACTAAACTTTCTGTAGTCAATAGATTTGCATTTCTCTGTGATAACTCCTTTGCAATTGAAAGTTCCTTCTATATTACCTCCAAGTGAGGCAATAGGCTGGTCTGAATAGTTATCAATTTGGCCCTTATTTGACCATCTTCAACCATAAGCTCCACTATTCTCCATTGTGCATTTATCAACTTATTAAGATGTAAAGAAATATAGGTAGTATCTTTACCCAAAGTAGTTCCAGTTGATCTCAAATCTAACTGTAGCTTCTCAACAAGCTGTAGATTATTCTTTGTGAAAAATTCAACATCACATTATTTTTTGTACAAAGAATAAACATTGGCTGTAACTTTCTCTAAAGTTTCAACAAGAATAGAAAGTTCAACCTATTTTGTTGCAATCTCTTCTAAGATTTTCTCTAGAACTTTGCTCTCAAATCTTCTCCTAGACTATTGTAGAAGCTTTTCATTGTTGTCTATGTCCTCATCAGTTAATTTCTATACAATGTTGACTAGTTGATCAATGATTGGAGCTTGAGGCATTTCATCCTCTAAGTGAAAAGCCTTTGCAAATATGTCTTTGATGTCATGCAACACGTGCTTTTGATTTTGTTCTATCTTCATCTCTTCCTATCTCTTCTTCCTCTTAAGTAATTCTTGAAGAGTCCCTATTTGTTCAAAAGATAACTCATTGGGATCCCATTGTGGAATCACAATGACTTCATCTAATGTTACATCTAGAATCTGAGACTTCTTCTTCAATATTTTCTTCTTCTTCAACTCTGGAGAACTTATGCTTGGAAGCATAATATCTTTTCCTTTGATAGTGCCAATGTCCAATGCCTCTTTTAATTCTATCAATATTGTTTATGGATTGGGCATACCACTAGTTTTAGGACCTGTAGGAGTGGATGATGTAGAGTGTGGTAGATCAACCAACACTTGCATTGCCTCTTCTTCTTTTGGCTCATCAACAGTATCCTTCATCCCTACTCTACTATCTAAAACTATTTTCACAACCTCTAAAATAGGTGGATTCTGTGAAGTTACCTCTTGTTCATTTGTTTGCTGGTTCTCTTCACTTTTATGATCATTGAAAACTTCAATTATCTCATCAGATGTTGTGTTCTTCCCTTCTTTAGTATCAGTTGCCTTAATATGTGAATCAGTGTCTTTACCACTCGGCATCTCTTGTTCCTCGGCATTCAAATTGCTTGGATCATCAACTATAAAATCCATAGGACTATCTACAGTCAGATCAACAGAGCTTGTTGAGTCTAATGCAACTTTGGTCTTGTCATATTCTATGGCGATTTGATCTTGTGTTATCTTTGGCTCAGGGGTAGTCTTTACTTCAACTTCTTTTTCCTTTTTCTCAGATGTCCCTTCACCAGATTTCTTATCTTTTGGAATGGCCAGTCCAAATATTTCCTTCCAGATCCTTGTGCTTTGCTGTACTACACCTTCAATATCATTTTTTAGAACATCATAGCCTTTGAGTTTAGGAACAAACCTATTCTTGTAATCCTCTAGGAATTTGGCTCTTTGTTTTGAGGTTAACTCAAGTATTACCTGGGTTAGAGTTCCTTCCCTGATCTGTCTCTTTGTGGCAAGTGCAAATTCCCATTTTCTTGACAAAAAATCATAAATTTCATTGGGCACATGATTTCCTATCTCTGTAGGAGTTAATTTGAAAGTACTCATCATATCCAAGAGTGCTTCCTGTACTTTGTGCCTATCTGCAGTTTTCAACTTTTCATACTTAATGAACTTAAAAGTTGCTAACCCTGCTAAATTCCTCAAAGTGTCACATACCTCATCAATACTTGCTGGTTTCTTGAATTATGTTGTAGGTATGTTGTTGGGTTCATCAGTTTCTGTCTTTTCCTCATCACTATCTGTCCCCAAATTTAATCTCCTTCTTGGTCTCTTTGCTGGCTTACTCAGCTCATCCTTAGGAGCAACCTTTGCTTCCTTCCTAGAACTACTTTCTGCAACTTTCCTCTTATCATATAATTTTGTTTGTACTTCTACTGGGGAATTAATAGTAGATTCTCCAGTCCTCGAATGCTTAGCTGCAGGAGGTGTAACCTTGGGTTTGGCTTTGCTCAGCTTGGTTACTATGACAATTGATGGTCTTTTGCCCTTAGCTTTCTTAGTAACCTCTTCTAATGCACTTACTTCCTCCTCTGTAGGTATATCCTCACCTTGTCCAGTGGTCAGGCCTAAGGTGCATCCTCAGGTTCTTCATCACTACCTAAGCGAACCATTTTCTTTAGTTTTTCACAATCTTCTTTCTTTTCCTCTCCATAGTTCCCTCATTTAAACTTCTAGAAATTTTAGCTTTGGCTTCATCAAAATTTCCAAATCTCTCTATTGTAGTATCAATTGCCTCGGCTAGGACTGCAATTATGGCAACTGATGCTTCATCAATGTTAATTTCATATGGAAATGGTTCTAAGCATGTTATCTTAGGAGTTATTGCCTGGATATAAGTATTATCTGTATCAACTAGAAAACAAATTTCTTCATAGTGCTTCTCCACTAGTGACTTAGGAATTCTAGTCCTTAATCTCATTCTCTTCTTGAATTCTACAAAATAGCTCCCCATAATGCTATTGAAATTACTTCCTAGTTTCTCAATACATTCACTAATCTAAACTGTTATGGGTCTATCCTTTTTCCAAACTATATTTCCCAATGTAGGAAATGTATCATGAATGTAGAAAAATATACATACTAGTAAAGAACCAAACTTAGATGATGAGCTCTTAGCTTTTCTGATTGATCCTAGGTTCTCAGCTGATTGTGTCTGCTGTAGCTCGGCAAGATCATATGTGTGATTTTTCTTAACAATTTTCCATGCCTGATCAACGGTTGTACAAGGAACACTATCCAATCTGCTAGACTAATAGAACTTATGTGCTATTACTCTTACTCCAAAATAAAGTTCTAGGTCTGTAATTATAGAGATAGTCATACCTCTATTGTTCCATATGGCTCCAGTGTTCAGTGTAATTTCTTCTTTGATGTTATCCCTCATGGTCTGTTTCCCGTTTACTACAGTATATCTAGTCACTCGATGAATCATGCTTTTGGTGATCTTGACTGGTCCATTATCCAACCACATACACATGTCATGAACTCAACTAAGGATAGCCTTAATCCATTCATCTTTCAAACCTTGTGGAAAATCTAGGGCATGAGTTAACCCTTTGTCGGCTAAATGTTTGAATTCTGCCTTTAGAACTCCATTGTCACACAATTTGCTGTAGGATTTCCTTATTTCACTATCACCTACTTCACCAATCTTAACCATATAACACGATCGAACATCATGAATCATGAGTACCTTGGGTGGAATGGATGAGAGGGCTCCCGTTAAATCACTTTGAATCACACTTTCAGGAATGGCTCAAAATTTGAGAGGTTCACATTCATCACTCTGTACTAACTGAATTTTCTCTAGTTCTACCTCCATACTCTTAGCTGGTGTGGAAAAACATGCAGCCATAATTTTGAAATTAGGGTTTGAGAGATGAAAAATAGAGTACCTCGGAAAATAGCTCTTCGCACTGTTCACCTTAGGATTTCCAACAACACGCTGATGAAATCTTTGATGCTAACTTTGTTAAGATCAATTTTGCAAATTACGTCAATCTCTCCATAAACAGTAAAAAATTGCAAGGTAAAAATGAAGTCTCAACTATTCATCCTTTATAGACTTTGAAAGGTCAAGGTAGGTAAGCAATGAATGTTCTACCCATTTAGTTAGTGCAAGCCAACTATCCTTGGCTTTAACACAACTTGAATCCCACTCGGCTTACTACACTTGGCCATCAAAAAATTTTACTCGGCCAACAAAACTCGGCACTCACTAAAGTACTCGACCTTAGTGTCCATGATTGGTGCTCGGCACCTATTCATGCAATTGGCTCATCTTGACATTTGTCTTCAAAAATATTGTTAGAATAGGAAAAACCCTATTCTCCCAAGAACACCTGCATGCAAACCTGTCACATGGAAGAAGCAAAGTACAACAGAAGACAGGAAAAACTATGGAGGCCAAAAAGCCAGAGGAGACATCATATGCACAAGAAAACAATATATTAACAATATATTTCAAGATATTACAATGAGATGTGAAAACTCCTTATGAAAAAAAAAGAGGTGAATCCTTATAAAAGGAATCACGAAACCCTAAAAGGGAAAACCTAAGGTTAGCTTAAGCAACTAGAGTGAATAGGTGAGTTAGTAATTAGATCATAATGATTTAATTAATAACCTGAGAGAGTATTACTCTAACACCCCCCTTAAGATAAGCTTAGGAAGAAGCAAAACCTAGGAGGCTACTGCAGAAAGAAGGAAAGAAGGGTCCCGGCAATAAGGCCTGATCAGGTACCCAAGTACAAGAAATAAATTAGATGAAGGAAACTAAGCCTCCAATCTAGGGAAAGTCCCAAAGAAAGGAACAAGAAAGAGCAAGAAGCATCTCCAAAGAATGAAGCTGTAAACACTATCAGAAGTAACTGCTAGAACCCCCACTAAAAAAGTGCATGACCAGGTAGAGAAGACAAAGTATGAAGAGCTGATCAATCGAACCCGGGAAGCAATAGAACCAACAGGAGAACCCCCCATAATGCTGAACAGGGAGAGGGGTGACAGGAACACTGAAATGCAATGCCAGAAACATCTACAGAAAGAAGAATCAGGAACACCAATAGTGCAATAGAAGTACAAGCACAGGATAAAGGGCAATGTCACTGACACACAACATGGGCTAATGTCATGGAAGGTACGCTCACTTGACAAAGGTGGATGAGCAGAAAATTAAAAAACATCATAACCCCCCATGGCACTTTATAACTGAGTGTGAGTACAAAAAACACACAAGGTGCTCAAAATCTAAGATATGCAAAAGTAGGCACTTTATCTCAGTGCATTTATAGAAAATAAAATGCTACAAAAGAGAAGCATACAATGCTCAGAAGTTAGAAAGAAGAGTGAACCAGAAGATCAGAAGAAGAGATCCCAAGACTTGTAGAACCCAAGTAATCCGCTAGAGTGCGAAAGAGAAAAACTTGGAGGAGAGAGAACTTGGAGAAGAATATGGAAAAAGAGCCCTGCAACTGAAAAGCTCACTGAACCAGCTTTCCCACAATATCTGGTTTGCCAAAAATGGATTCTAGATGGGCTAGATATGGCTCCCAAAAGGCAGAAAATAGACATTAGACTTTGATAGTAAAAAAAATATCAAAATGGAAGAACCCAAAACCCCAACCTCCATCATCGAAAAGTGCTCAGAAAGAGCTTTCTGACGATATATGGAAGTCACAAAAATACCCCTGTATGCTCAAGATAGAGCGAAAATAGTGCGAGAGGGTCAAAAAAGGCTACAAAATCAGGTTTTAAGCCCCTAGGGCTGAAAAAAATGAGCCCCTGGGTGCATGGCATGCGCAGGAGGTTAAAATAGAGCACCTGGTCACCCATATGACTGCCACTAGTGGTAAAAGCTTGTGGGGCTTAAGCAAGCCCGCTGGGTGGGCGGAGTGGCGGGGACCAGGTGGTGGTGGCCGGCAGAGCGGTGCCTGTGCGGAGGACATTAGAGCGGAGCGATGGTGGGCCAACGCGGAGCGGGTCGGTGGTGGGGGCGTCAGAGGAGGGTGGCCAGTGGCAGTGGCACTGGAGGCCGGCAGGGGCCGGGAGGCGGTAGAGCGCCGATGGAGCACAGGTGCCGCGAATGAATTAACACTGGCTGTGTTTTTAAAAAATGCCAAAAACCATTAAAAAATGAGTTTTTTAAAAAAAATTCCTCGGTTTTCATCCCCGTACGGCACTAGAAACCAATTTTTTTTGGCTCAGAGCCAAGCTGTCCAAAATCGATAAGTTTTGTATTGATTCTGGGGTTTTTGGGTGCTCTGAGCACAACGGTAATGTCTATTTGAACCTAAAATGACCAAAAACAAAGGTCCCCCCTAAATCCACAAAAGCTTTTGAAAAGCCAAAAAAACCTCCAGCTTCTAATACACTTCAACAAAGCACGAACAACGAGCAACAAGATGGCTCTGATACCATGTTAGAATAGGAAAAACCCTATTCTCCCAAGAACACCTGTATGCAAACCTATCACATGGAAGAAGAAAAGTACAACAAAAGACAAGAAAAACTATGGAGGCCAAAAAGCCAGAGGAGACATCATATGCACAAGAAAACAATATATTAACAATATGTTTCAAGATATTACAATGAGATGTGAAAACTCCTTATGAAAAATAAAGAGGTGAATCCTTATAAAAGGAATCACGAAACCCTAAAAGGGAAAACCTAAGATTAGCTTAAGCAACTAGAGTGAATAGGTGAGTTCGTAATTAGATCATAATGATTTAATTAATAACCTAAGAGACTATTACTCTAACAAATATGTCCTAGTGCATCTTAACATATGCAAATATGGACTTTTGTACATTTCATGTTAGGAACTAATGTAAGATAAGAATTTTAGATACAATTCCTTACATACCTCTTTTTCTTAGTTCCATTGGCTTCACTAGCTTCACTGTTGCATGGTTCAGACTTCTTAACCCATGTCTTGTTCATCTATGCTCTAATTTTCTCAATTGTAGGAGCAGGTACTCTAGTCTTGCAATCTTTTCTTGTATGTCCAATTTTCAGACAACTGTGACAAACTAGGCTTCTATTCATCCAACTTTTAGACTTACCTCTGAAATGTGTCCTTATGTAGTTTTCTAGAACATGTCCATACTCACCATAGTAATGACAACTATGCTATGTATTGTAATCCCAATTGTAAGTATTGCCTTATCTTGGTGATTTCTCTTGTACCTTTGATGTCCACTGTTGTTTACCTTTAGATCTGCAATCTTGTGCTCTATGACCATATTTGTGACAGTTATAGCAATTACCATTGAGTCTATGGTTAAAACTTGGGGCAATCTGGAACCACCTCTTTAGTTTGATATAGTCCATTTCCGGGTGATGTTACTGAGCTTCTTGTCACTCCTTTCTCAGAATTGTGCTAGTGACTGAGTGGGGGTAAAACTAGCAAAAGCTTCATTTGTGATTTTGAAGATTGGATGTCTCATTTTATAGAAATTGTATGTCTCATTTTATAGAAATTGTGTTGGAAGGAAAATAGAGTCTAGACTGGGCTAAAATAATCACAAGTTCACTGAGAGATCAGCTCAAATAGGCGCAAGCTACGCGAAAGGAATTCTATATGTCCTCCTACTTGACCTATTGCCTTGCATACACCCAAGATCTTACTGGGATCCCTCATGAGCCATGGAACAGAGATATAACAATTTTTGAGTATTGTCCTTTGTTAAGGAAAGACATGATTCTAGAAGAATATAGGAGAGTTAATGATGTTTTTCTTGGGAGACTATGTAATTAGTTAGTTGGAACCCTGAATAAGAAAATTTCTTTAGAAGCACAGAAGCAAGTTCAGAGCTATGGGAGCTTCTATATCCAGTTTCCTCAGTTCACCTAATTAAGGGTCGGTGGTTTTCATGAAGAACCTCTCAGATTACCCAGGTTCTACTTTGATTGTTTCATCTTAGCAAAAGTCTGTAGACAAGTCTTTACAGTAATAAAAAATAACCTCTCGAAAGATAAGTGGGATTTAATGTTTCCAATAAGACTTGGAAATTTGGTATGCAAGAGTATGATAGATGCATCAGTGATAGGCAGCAATTTAGCTGGTTTTCACATGCAGTTTTATGAGTTGAGGAGGTAATTTTCACAATAAAGGGTTTGCCATGAAGGCATTCAGTTTGAAAAAGAAGTTGGACCTGAATTTGCATATGGTAGATTTGTGGGAGGATATAGGAGATGAAAGGGAAATTTAGATAATAGATCATTCCAGGTTATTGGTTCCCTAGATTAGAATTCTACAGCTGAAGGTTGATGTTTCTGATGTGGTCGAAGATGAGTCAGAAATCATTGATCCTAGTTTTATTGAACCTAGTGCAAAAATCTTGTCGAAGGTAGATTGGACAAGGGACGAAGGAGAAGACATCAAACTGAGAGCTAGGTCCATTCTGGCCTACACAGATGACTGGTTAAAAAGAAGGAAATTAAATAGAAAGAGGGTCACTTCTCCTAAGGAAACTAGTGCCAGATCGATCTCAATTGAAGTTTTAACTAATTCTTCTAATGTTTCCTTCTTGAATCCTCATGCAGGTAATTTTTCTTCAACTAAGAAAAGAGTTGTGCCCAATAGACATCCCACTGCACCTCGAACAAGATCTAGAATTAGAGCTGAAAGTCGATCTCGAATGGCTTCCCCTGACTCCAGCTTTGTTGACATTGATGTCAATGATGAAGATATCTCTTTTTCACTAGAATAGGGTAAAGGAATTCAATATACAATAATGGATAAGTCTGAGGTTCAGAAAGAAGACATGAAACCTGCCAAGAATGTTGAAAATGGGGTGGTTTCTAACTCAGTTCCTCCTTGGCTAACTAAATCGGTGAGTAAGAAACACAGTTTCAAACCTGTTTCTTTGCCAGTTCAAGATATTGTCACCAAATATGCTGCTTGTTTCCCAAAAATGAAGAAGGCCAAAAGAAACACAAGGTTGACTATGGACCCCGTCATAGGAAAAGTAACCACCAAGATAGCCACTTTCAAATAGAAGGAGGGTATTCTTGAACCTACAACAGAAGATTATGAAATTACAAAAATTGAGTTTGGGATGCTGAACAGAGACACTCATGATCATCTTTTCAAATTCTCAACGGACCATATGCTTGGTCAATCCATGAAAGATGGCAAGGATATATGCGAGCTCAAGAATCTTGTAATCAGGATGGCTGAGTTCCTCAGTTCACTAAGAAAAGTTGGGGCGCTTCCTCTAACTCAATCTCTGCAAGATTTTGACCCTAATTTTATAGATAGTAAGAAAATGTTGAAACAAATGCATTAGGGTAGAGCCCTGATGGTGGCTACGAAAGACTGTATTGGTGGCATCATTTTGGAAGGAAATAAATTTATTTAGGAGTTTGTAGCGGCCTTTGCAGATGAAGAAGCTCTCATTGGGGAGATTCATAACTTGATACCAACTTGTGAACCAGACGAGGAAAAATATGTTGCTATTATATCCCAAGTTGCTGAGATAGAAGGATATGGAGTTGGAAAGTTCCTGACATAGAACCCAATGAAAATGATAGATGCCTGTATGCTCTTCATTCTGAAAAAGAATCTGAGTTGGAAGAGCAGTTTATTTAAGACAATAATTTTGAGCTTGCATTCCATGGAGAAAGAGATCAAAGAAATACATACTAACACATTAAAAGACATCAAGGTTGTGAACCCGTCAGGTATCCTTCAGTTCAATGAAGGAAATATAAATGTAGAGGTTATGACCAAGAGTTTTGGAGATGCGATTAATGATATCAAAGAAAAGGAGGAAATTAAAGCTGAAGATTTCACCAGAGTTGCTAATGTGGATTCCATACTGCATCTAAATCGAGGATAGTTTCCCAGACAGTTAGAGAAAATTTGGGACTTCAAATGGGAAAAGAGTGCATGTCACGCAAAGTTGAATGGTGTGAAGAGTCTCCACCCTCATCCGATCCAAGAGCTAGTGAGTAGATTTTGGTGCTGGAAGCTCGTCCGAGAAGCCATGTCTGGAGATAATAACTAAAAGCACGTGATGGTTTTCATGCCTATGTTTAAGTCATTTTGTTTATGATTTAGCTGTTGTTAAAAACTTTTACTCTATCTTTATTTACTGGTCTCAAACCATTTCTTTTCGCTTAATTTGGGAGGCCAAGTTTTAAGGGAGGCCTCTCGAATTTGCTAAACTATATATGCCGAGGCATAAAACTATGAAGGGGATGAAATTTTTGGAATCTGTTAGGCTTAGTTCGACATTTTTTTATTTTGTTAAGATTTTTTGTGTTTCCTAAGAGAATTAAATAGAAAGATACTGGATCGGATTAACTTCAGAATTTGTTCTGTATGATCATGTTATTATGATACAATGCTAAGTTTAAATCTGTGAATTTGGACTTATAATATGTCAATTACTTTGTGAATTGGTGTATTTCCTGCTACTGTATTATAGTGAATACATGGTATTTATCTATCTTTTTGGATAATTCTCTTCATTATTTCCTTTCAAGTTCTTTGTGTTTCAATCAAAGAAACTGTGCCTTTCTGTGATTCTTTTTCTTTATATTTATATTATCTAAAAATACCTCAATACCTAAGAATATTTGAGAGATCCTTCTGTGATTTTGGGTTAAAAGTACAATTGTTGGTTTTAAGTTTAGAATTTCATTAAATGTTTTTGATAGGGAGTTGTACCTCAAACAATTCAGAGGGAAGCAATTATCTCATGCTTACCCAACTGTTGTAGGATAGTTTGTTTCCAAAGAGGCATAGAGTTAACATAATTTGTAATCCCATAGTTTGTTCACCAATCAATTTTTGGCGACTCTACTAGGGAGTGCACTATCATAGGAGTAATAAATAGATACATTTCGATGAATTAATAAATTATGGTACTACCCGTTGTTGTGATTCTTGGGCAAGAAGAAGTTCCCCTGGTGTTGCAACTTGATTTTTTTTCTTAGATATTCAAGAAGACATAATAGCAGATCTTAACTCCTTGGCGTGGAAGTTAGGGGAGAGAAATCAGTAGTACCAACAAGTCTGTCTAGTCATAGAAGAGGTAGAAGAAATTGGGGAGTGGTTGAGAGGACTTCCCATTGCTCAGGAAGCCGTGGTTGTAGACAAAGTGGCACAAGATCCTTAGAAGAAGTTGGGGTTTGATCTTATTAATAAACCTGGTTGAGAGAAGGTACACAAGAGGTGATCAGAGCAAGGGTTTGATCGATGCAGATTTTGAAGCCTTGAAAAATTTGAGTGTCTTCCCTAATTTTAATACCCCAAAGAAAAGAAGAACCAAGACCTCTAGCAGACCCCCTTCACCTTCGGCTAGACCCATCATATCAGCAATTGTCCAAGCTCTTACCCCACCAGGTACTGTGATACCTTCTCTTTTCAATACCCAACCTTTGAACTTCCAACACCCACTCATGGCAACCAATCAGCTGTGGGGTCAAAATATAGGCCCTTTGAACTTGGGGGTCATTGCTCCTGCAGCCCTTCCAAAGGGAGATAATCAGGTTTTACCCAAGTTCAATGGAGATGGAAAGATGACAACTGAAGATCATTAAAGTGCTTTTCACATAGCATGTGGTATTCTCAGTGTCCCCACTTAGGAGGTCATTGTGAGGCTTTTTGTAAGAACTTTGATTGATGCCGCAGTTGATTGGTTCAACCACTTACCTCATGGCTCTATTACTAGTTGGGATGATATGAAGGATGTGTTCGAAGAAAGGTTCAAAACTCATGATAATGAAATATCACTATTACTTCAATTGAGCCAGCAAAAGAAAGAAATACATGAACCTATGCTAGAATTTGTGGCTAATTTCAACAGGATTTTGCAAAGAATTCCTGCCAATTTTGCTCCCAAAAAATAAAATAAGAAGATATTCTTTCTTTATGCGGTACCTCCTGATATAAGTTTTCACCTATTGATGGATGGGGCAGCCAATTTGAATCCTGCACAAAAGCAAGCCATTGAACTCAAGGTTACATTCATCAGGGCGGGAAAGTGGAAAAGCGAAGTTCAGTCCGCAGGTGCCTCCTCATCTGCTACAGCTGATCCTTTTTTGAAGAGGTTGATAAATGACATGGAAATGCTAAAAAGACAACATAATAAGTCTAGTTCCTTGTATCAATCTCCCTAACAAGATGTTAGCCAGAAATATTTTGGTCAAGGCCATGGTAAGGTCCCACTCTTAACAAGCTCAAAGCCTAGGCTGCAGATTGAATAGGCGCCTAAAGAAACCATGTGTTGTTTCCATTTGACAACTGATCACAATGGGGAAACATGTTTGGACTGGCTTAGATGTCTTCAGATAAACTCAACCAAGGATACTATTGGGATTGAAGAATATAGAGAAGAAAAAACTTCTCCTGATATAGGACACTCAAGTTATTTTTATTTAGAATATGATTCTAACTCTAAAAGAGGTGGAGATGTGTTGGCAACTCTGCAAGACCCTTCTGTTAGTAATAACTGAGAGGGGGGGTGAATCAATGGCCTCAATTATTTATCCAATTTAAAATTTAATCCACCAATCAATACTTCTCAAATTATTAAGTCCCAAAAAGATGCATGCCTTTGAAATACTTGAGATAAATAACTGTCTGTCGGTTTACCTTGTCTGTTCTTATTCTCCTTGATAACCGAAAAGCAGTAAACTATATTTACCGATACTCAGTAAATATGCAGAGTATACCAGTCAATCAATAAATGCATATGTAGAATGTAAAGCAATAAAGTAATAAATCATACACACATAACACATGGATTTTAACATGGAAACCCTGTTAAGGGAAAAACCACTGGAACCAGTACCCCAAATTTTCACTCTTCTGAAGTGAGCCCTATTAGGATCCAACCTTGTTAAAGGTTACAAAAACATGGTTAAGTGTGACCTTTTAGAGGATTTTTATACATAGGTTGTCACTTAGTATCTAGCATCTATGCTACCATCCTTGAATCAGTCTCATGACTATCAATAGGCTTTATGCAAATATTACTACCATCCTTAAATCAGCCTCCTTCTTAGACTATCAATAGGCTTTAGGTAAGACCGATGCTACTATCATGAGTCAACCTTCTAGTAATCTATTAGGATATACCTCAATTACAAAAGATTGTTAAGTCCTGCTCTGTTAAGAGACTTAATGCTTCAATGGTTAAACTGAAACAAAATGACCTGTTTCTAATGCAACTAAATTGTAGATTTTCAGATCTATTTACTTACAATATCTTTCTGATCAATGTATCAATTCAATTCCTTTGTACTTAACTCTTTCTTCTCTATAATGTTGTGCTTTTCTTTTTGTCAGTGTCTGTAGAATCTTTTAGCTCTCCCTCAGCTTGATTGATCAGGACTGCATGAAGTTAATCCTTCATCAGTTTCTCTTCGGCATCTTCTATCAGTTCACTCCCCTGTGTATCTGATTGCTTACTTCTGGGAATGAATTATGCTTGTCTCTTAAATAGACATGATATTCTTTAATTCTTGGTTCTTGATTCTTGGCGTAAAAAACAATCCAGCCAAATAGATTTACGACTTTAACTCCTGATTTATCTCATAGTTATCTTCTTGCCAGCTGTGTAAATCATTTTTAAATCACTTACTTAACTATGGTCAAATAAAACAAATAAAACAACCAATTAAGTCTATCCTTTAGCTCTGCCAGCTGGATATTTTGTCATTTTCTGATCTCTCTGTTCTGTCGGTCAATTATGCAGTTTGTTGCCGGTGACAACTGCCAGTTCCGTCGGTGTAACTTCAATTAGCTTCAGGATATCCATGCATCGGGCATCATTGGATCTTTCTCATTAGGAAACACTATGTTTATCTCGTCAAGCATCCTTTGATTTTACTTCATCGGGCAACACTATCTTCTGCTCGTCGGGCATCACTGTGACTTTATCTCTATCTTTATCGATGGTGTGCACTCTGCCAGTGTAGTCTGTCACTTAGTGAATACTTGACTTTTATGCATTGCTAAAAGCATAACCTTTATTCCATTGATTCTCTGAAGTCTTTGGCATTATGTATATGACAATATAGATGATATCAAGTTGACATCAATCACAATACAAACCATTAACTGATTTAATGTCTTGCATCATCTTCAACTTAATATAGTCAACCATTTAATCAGTTACATGTCATCAATCTCTCCCTTTGGCATTGATGGCAATATGATATATTATCATACTATACTATTGCTAATACAATATGAAATACAATTGTTGAGATTCATCAAATTACCAAACAGTTTGTTTTGATAACCGATAAAATGTTTGACCGTTGGTAAGCTCTGTGTAAGCTTAGATTTGATTCTTGCAGCTTTCTTTTTTCTTCTTCTGATGTGTTGTGACCTCTGTTGGTGTCATTTTTCTCTTTGACTATTCTGCTTCTTTGATGTCTCTGTCTTTTGTTTGCAACTTTTATATCAATTCTCTCCCTTTGGATATGATCTCTCCCTATTTGGAGTAATCTGATAATGAATAGTTTCTGATGATAATATGGAAACATTCTCTTCCTTTGACAAAAATGCCAAAAAAATATTTTACAAATATCTGACATTCTGTCAACCAATTTTTTCTTTACATAATATATTCCTTGAATTTCCCTTATCCATTATCAATATATCAATCTGCTCTGGTGCTTGGTTCTGATATATACCTTTCTATATATAGATGTAGTGTTGAAGTTCAGCTTCTGCTTGCATCAATCATGAATGATATTCTGATAATATATGGCTGATGCAGCGTCCATTCCTTTTACTGACTGTTAGACATGGGTTTGACCCCTAGTCTTTTCCTTAGGTACTCAAATGTATCCTTGGGCAATGGCTTGGTGAAGATATCAGCCAATTGTTGTTTTGATTGCACATATTCAAGTATCACCTCCTTTTCTTGAACTTGTTCTCTTAAATAATGATACTTAATGGCAATGTGTTTAGTCTTTGCATGCATGAATGGATTCTTAGAAATATTTATTGCACTGGTGTTGTCACAATAAATAACTACTAGTTCTGTGATCTTCATATGCATACCTTCCAACAACTATTTGATCCATGCAATATTTGAGAAGTTTGTAGTAGCAGCAACATATTCTACTTCTGCAGTGGACTGAGAGATGCATCCTTGCTTCTTGCTAATCCATGTGACAAGTCTGTCACCCATAAAGAATGCTCCTTCAGTTGTGCTCTTTCGGTCATCAAGATTTCTAGCCCAATTAGCGTCGGTAAACACTTTCAAATCAAATTTGCCTTCTCTTCTATACCATAAGCTAAATTCCTGAGTATTCTTTAGATATCTTAGAATTCTTTTCACAACAGTTATATGTGATTCCCTGGGGTTAGCAGAAAATCTAGAAACAATTCCTACTGCATGTGCAATATCTAGTCTGGTGTGTACAACATACATGAGTTTCCCTATCATTGATCTGTATAGAGTCTGATTTACCTATGTTGTCTTGTCTTCCTTTGTTAATTTTCATCCAATAGCCATCGGTGTTCCAACAAGTTTGGAATCTTTTATCTTGAATATTTTTAGAACCTCTTTGATGTATTTGGACTGTGTTATGAAAATACCGTCACTTTGTTGAATGATTTGCAGACCAAGAAATAACTTGATCTCTCTTAACATAGACATCTCAAATTCCTTGCTCATCTCATCAGCAAATGACTTGCATAGCATATCATTGCCTCCAAATATGATGTCATCAACAAATATTTCAGCAATCAAAGTGTTAGTATTTGTATCTTCTTTCAAATAAAGATTACTATTTTCACTAGTCCTTATGAATCCAATACTTATTAGATAGGAATGAAGTCATTCATACAAGGCTCTGGGAGCTTTTTTTAATCCATACAAGGCTTTGTAAAGTCTACATACCATGTTATTTTTGTCTAGATCCACAAACCCTTCTGGTTGTTCAATGTATACCTCTTCTTTAAGTATTCCATTTAGGAATGCTGACTTGACATCCATTTGATATACTTTGAATCCTTTGTATACAACATAATAAAGTAGAATTCTTACTCCTTCTAGCCTAGAAATGGGTGCAAAGGTTTCTCCATAGTCTATACCTTCCTCTTGTGCATACCGATGAAATTCTTGTCATCTGGTCTTGGCACAAGTGACCATGTCTTATTCTTTTCAATCTGTTCAATCTCATCATTCATAGCACTTATCCATTCTTCATTATCTAGTGCAGCATTGATAGATTTTGGTTCAAACTCACAAATTAAGCAATTTGAGTTTAAGGACTTACTCCTTGTTCTTGTACCAGCTTTCCTATCTCCTATGATCTGGTCCTCTGGATGGTTCCTTCTTACATATATTGCAAATACAGGTACATCTCTTTGCATATCAGCTTGATCTTCATTACCTTGCACATTATTTTGATCATTATCCTGACCGTCGGTAATAGCATTCTGACCATCGGTTACAACATTTTGTTGTTCTAGATTTAAGCATTGTTGCTCGAGTAGAGTTATGGGTTCTTCATAGTATACAAACTTGTTGTAGTCTTCTGGTTCTCTTGTGCTTTCCAGCTCATTCTTTTCTGCAAATTCATCAATCTTCACATTTGCACTTTCAACTATTTTGTTAGAAGCCTTGATTAGACATTTAAAAGCTTTGCTTTTGGTAAAATACCCCAGAAAAATACCTT
>MU228021.1:20726-68604 GCA_018584345.1 Thuja plicata
CAGATGTATGGGTTTTTCTTTTGAAACTAGACTTTGTCATTTTACCTTTTTGACAATTCTTGCACATGATGTTGTCTGGCTTTGTCATCGTCGGTAAGCCTCTTACACTTCTTTTTCTACTTATCTTCATCATGTTTTCAAAGTTCACATGACACAACCTTTTGTGCCACAACCATATGTCTTTATTTCTAGTCATCAAGCAAGTGGGGTTAGTATCATTCAGATAGAATAAGTTACCTTTGGTCTGTTCACCAGTACCAATCAGCGTTCCTGATTTATTGAAGATCTTTGCCTTTTTGTTCTCAAATGCTACTTTATGACCTGAATTATTTAGCTGAGAAACACTCAATAGATTATAATTCAATCCTTTTACCCAATAATCATTTTCACATTTAATCAAGTTATTCAGCATTACTATTCCTTTACCTTCAATTTGACAAGGTGAATCATTTCCCATTCTTACTTTACCACTTTTATAGTATTAAAAAATATTAAACTTTTCTTTGTCACCGGTCATATGGTGGGTGCAACCACTATCTATAATCCAGATATCATTTTTACTAATCTTAGATATCAGTGCAATTTCTTCATACCTTTCATCTTCATTTGAATCATCTTTCACAGCTACAAACACTATCTCAACATCATCATCTAGTTCGGTGTCAGTATCTTCATCTTTGCGAGCAGCTAGATAGCTAGCCTTCTTGCCTTTGTCCTTGTAATCTTGGGTATCACTTCTTTTTGATCGTCGGTAACCTCTATAATCTTTGTTATCACCTCTGTCAGATTTTTTCTCAAAATATCTGTTATCATTTCTGTCATCTTTTCTTTTAGGACATCTTGTAGCAAAGTGTCCAATCTCTTTACAATTAAAACGTACAAGTGGTAACGTACCTTTGTATTTACCTTTGCCTCTTAGCATTCTTCTTGCCATGAGTGCTTCAATTTCATCTAGATCTTCTTCTTCACTTTCACTTTCACTTTGTCTTCTAGATGTGCATCTCTGACTAAATTTTCTTATTCTCATAGAAGACTTGAATGCATACTCTAAGCTTGGTAAGACACTATTATCAAAGTTATTCATCTCAAATGAAATTAGTCTACTAATCAGGATATCAAGAGTGACTATATTATTTTCTACTGCTCTCATTTCTTGAATAGCAGAGACTCTAATAGCATATATAGGCAATAGGGTTCTTAAGATTTTACTTACCACTGTCTCCTCTTCAAGTGTACCTCCAACACCTTGTATAGCATTGACTACTTCTTTTATTCTTGTGTTGTACTATTTGATATTTTCACCTTCTTTCATTTTGAGATCATCAAACTTTCCTCTAAGGCTTTCTGTCTTGGCTCTCAGAACATTTTCATCACCTCCATGTACAAGTTTCAACTTGTCCCACATTGTCTTTGCATTTTTACAATCTTTGACATCCTCAAATTCAACATCAGAGAGTGAGGGTGAAAGCTCTATAACCACGCAGTTATGTTCATGCTTTACTCTCAATTGATCTACTATCAATGGTCCTATAGGCAACACATATTCAGTATCTAAGTATTGAGTAATATCATTTCCAATACCTAATAAGTGAAGCTTTATCTTTCTTTTCCATGAAGCAAAGGTGTCCTTGTTCAACTCGGGCACATCTCGTCTGTTCATCTTGTGATCTTTACTTAGGTCTTAAAACCTTACTTCTAAGCACACAAGCTCTGATACCAATTGTTAGTAATAACTGAGAGGGGGGGGGTGAATCAGTGGCCTCAATTATTTATCCAATTTAAACTTTAATCCATGAATCAATACTTCTCAAATTATTAAGTCCCAACAAGATGCATGCCTTTGAAATACTTGAGATAAATAACTGTCTGTTGGTTTACCTTGTCTATTCTTATTCTCCTTGATAACTGAAAAGCAGTAAACTATATTTACTGATACTTAGTAAATATGCAGAGTATACCAGTCAATCAATAAATGCATATGTAGAATGTAAAGCAATAAAGTAATAAATCATACACATAGAACACATGGATTTTAACGTGGAAACCCTGTTAAGGGAAAAAACCATTGGGACCGGTACCCTAAATTTTCACTCTTCTGAAGTGAGCCCTATTAGGAGCCAACCCTGTTAAAGGTTACAAACACACGGTTAAGTGTGACCTTGTTAGAGGATTTTTATACATAGATTGTCACTTAGTATCTGGCATCTACGCTACCATCCTTGAATCAGTCTCATGACTATCAATAGGATTTATGCAAATCTTACTACCATCCTTGAATCACCCTCCTTCTTAGACTGTCAATAGGCTTTAGGTAAGACCGGTGCTACTATCATGAGTCAACCTTCTAGTAATCTGTTAGGATATACCTCAATTACAAAAGACTGTTAAGTCCTACTCTGTTAAGAGACTTAATGCTTCAATGGTTAAACTAAAACAAAATGACCTATTTCTAATGCAACTGAATTGGAAATTTTCAGATCTATTTACTTACATTATCTTCTTGATCAATGTATCAATTCAATTCCTTTGTACTTAACTCTTTCTACTCTATGATCCTGTGCTTTTCTATTCATCAGTGTCTGCAGAATCTTTTAGCTCTCCCTCAGCTTGATTGATCAGGACTGCATGAAGTTAATCCTTCATTAGTTTCTCTTCAGCATCTTCTATCAGTTCACTCCCCCGTGTATCTAATTGCTTGCTTTTGGGAATGAATTATGCTTGTCTCTTAAATAGACATGATATTCCTTAATTCTTGGTTCTTGATTCTTGGCGTAAAAAATAGTCTAGCCAAATAGATTTATGGCTTTAACTCATGATTTATCTCATAGTTATCTTCTTGCCAGCTGTGCAAATCATCTTTAAATCACTTACTTAACTATGGTTGAATAAAAAAAATACAACAACTAGTTAAGTCTATCCTTTAGCTCTGCCAGCTTGATATTTTTTCATTTTCTGATCTCTCTATTCTGTTGGTCAATTCTGCAGTTTGTCGCCGGTGACAACTCCTAGTTCTGTCGGTGTAACTTCAGTTAGCTTTGGGATCTCCATCTGTCAGGCATCATTAGATCTTTCTCATCGGGCAACAGTGTGTTTATCTCATCGTGCATCCTTTGATTCTGCTTTGTCGAGTAACACTATCTTCTACTCATCGGGCATCACTGTGACTTTATCTCTATCTTTACCGATGGTGTGCACTCCACCGGTGTAGTCTGTCACTTAGTGAACACTTGACTTTTATGCATTTCTAAAAGCATAACCTTTATTCCATTGATTCTCTGAAGTCTTTGGCATTATATATATGACCATATAGATGATATCAAGTTGACATCAATGATAATACAAACCATTAACTGATTTAATGTCTTGCATCATCTTCAACTTAATATAGTCAACCATTTAATCAGTTACATGTCATCACCTTCATGTGCGTTCCTCACTAGAAATCAAATAAATAAAAAATTCACTCCTGGTTTGGGCATGTCTGATGCTTTTCCAAGGAATAAAGAAGTTGGAAATGGTGACTCCTCCTCCACCCCGAAGAACTCAGGAGTTAAAATCTTACTAAAAGGTAGCATGGTTCCTACTCCTCCTGCTTTTGATTTTGTTGAGTTTTGTAAAACATCTTCCATTACCATCTCCTAGCTGAATATTTAAAGATGAACCCTATGGAATTAGACAGGTTTGTTAAATATGTTAAAGGAGATTCGAGCCCAAATACCCAACCAAATAAACCACTTATAGGAGAGACGACCATAGTTGAAGAACCTCCTATTTTTTTGTACAAAGATACCACACAGATACCTTATGATTCCCCTTATGTCAATTCTATAGAAAATGAGATAGAGGAAAAAAGGTTAAATCCTTTTTATATCTCTTTGTTGTTAAATGGGCAGAAACTTAGTAATTGTATAATTGACTCCGGCGCCTCTGATAATATAATGCCTTCTCTAGTCGCCAAAGCCCTTGTTCTTACCCTAACCAAGACTTTTGGTCGTTGTTATTTTATGGATGGAAAACAAGTGCCTTTGATGGGGCAAGTGAAGGATGCGCAAGCTGTCCTTGCTGTGTGTCCAGATAAATTTTTGAAGTTAACAATCCTAGTAGTAGATATTCTAGCCAGTTACAGGATGTTACTTAGTAGAACCTTCTGTAAATACATGGTAGGCGACATAAAAATGGAATGGTCTGAAGAATTCATTCCGATAGGCAATAAGAAGATAAAACTTGAGCCAGAGTCTAAAAACAAGTACACTGTAGTTCCTTCAGATAATCCCAAAGCTTAGATCCTCTTTCAAGAATTCCATTTTGGTAATTATGTAGTTTTATATGATGATGAAACTGAACCTATTGATATTAGATCTTAGAGTGATGATTTGTAGAAAATGGAGCTCAATGGCAGCTGTTCTGATTCTAGATCAGGAGTTGGAGTGGTGCTTTTTCCCCTATAGGGGAGTGCATTCATTTATCTTTTAAAATGGATTTCAGAAACACCAATAACATGGCCGAATATGAAGCATTGCTACTAGGTTTGGAAGAGGCAAAACTAAGAGGGGTTAAGAAGTTGATTGCCTGGGGTGATGCTGACCTGATTGTGAAATAGGTAAGAGGACAGTTCTTAGTCAAAAATGAAAAATTAAAGCACTATAAGAATTTAGTGTGGGATGAACTTGATTCTTTTGACACTTTTTCTATTGAGTTCATACCTAGAACCTTGAACACTAGGGCAGATCCTCTAGCAGTTTCAGCTTCATTGCTTTTGCCACATCCATATTTCAAAACATAGAGCTACATGATAGAAATGTTGTACTGACCTAAAGTACCAAATAATGTAGAGAATTGGAAAGTATTTGATGGTGATTCCCAGCTCAGTGATTTCTTGTGATGTATTAACAACTTTGCAAATGTTTTTTTGAAGCTTCTAAAACTGAGTGTAAGGAAACCTATGAAGGCTTAGTAGAAGATGATGGAATTATACAGCTCAAAGGAAACAAAATCCCTAAGGGATTGGTTTCTCTAGAAAATTTGTTTCGGAGAAAGGATGACAATACTATTAAGGAAGAAGTATCTCATGCTCATAATCCTAAGGAATACGACAAAATTGATATAGGCGATGAAGATGATCCAAAATGGATTCCCATAGGCAAAAATTGTTCACAAGATGAGAAAGATGACCTCAAGAGATTATTAAAATAATATAAGGATGATTTTTCTTGGGGATATGAAGATATTAAACACTTTAGAGGTGGTTAGTTCAGACATCACATCCCTTTGAAAATGGATGCCAAACCTTTCCACCAAAAGTTGAGAAACTATAATCTGGAAGTGTCCAAAGCTATATCGAAGGAAGTAGAAAAGATGTTGCAAGCCAGAATTATATACCCCATTCATCATTCAACTTGGATTTCCAATATAATCCCTCTAAGGAAGAAGAATAGTGAGATCAAGATTTGTGTAGATTTTCGGAACCTAAATCAGGCTAGTCTTTAAGAAAATGATGCATTGCCAGTTATGGAACACGTGCTTTAGGCAATATCAGGATCAGAAGTAATGTCTATGCTTGATGGTTATTCTAGATATATCCAAATCAATGTAGCAAAGGAGGACCAGCACAAGACAACCTTTATAACCCCTTGGTTTAATTTCACGTATAACAGGATGTCGTTTGGATTGATCAACGTCGGTGATAATTTCCAGAGGGCAATGAATTCTTCATTTGGGGACTTTCGTAATAAAATCAATGTGATTTATTTGGATGACTTGACCGTCTATTCCAAAAGTAGGAGTTGTCATTTGAAGGATATTGAAAGAGTATTACAAAGGTGCAGTAGTCATGGCATATCCCTAAACCCAAAGAAGTCAGTCTTCTTTGTTGAAGAAGGTAAATTGTTAGGGCACATTTTTTCGAAGCAGGGTTTCAAGATTGATCTAGATAGGGTCATGGCGATTCAACAACTCAGCTTACCTTCTAGCCGAAGTGGCTTGAAGTATTTTTTTTTCCAGGTGAACTTTTTAAGAGCTTTTGTCCCTGAATTTTCAGAAATTACTAAACATATGGTAGACATGTTGAGCGATAAAATTCCATTTAAATGGAATGAAGAAGGAAAAAGAGCTTTCAATGAGGTTAAAGAAGCGATAGCCCAAGCTCTGGTTTTGATAATTCCATATTTTAAAAAGGACTTCAACATCTATTTTTACGCATTAGAGCATACCCTATCTGGTATTTTGATGCAGAAAGATGATATGGGATGAGAGGCACCTATTTCTATCATGAGCAATCCTATGAAGAAACATGAACTCAAGTATTCCCAAATTGAGAAACATGCCTTCGATGTAGTGAAGGCAGTAAAGAAGTTCATATATTACATATTACACTCCCATGCTATAGTGTATGTCCCAAAAATGATGGTCAAAAGTGTCCTAACTTAGAAGGAGATAGGAATAAATAATAGAGCACTATGGATAGCCAAAATTCAGGAATATGATTTGACCATCAAGCCAACTAATTTGGTGAGAGGGTGGGGATTGTGTAATCTTTTAGATGAAGATAGAGGATCGATAAAAGAAGAAGTTAATGAAACCCCCACAGTACTATTAGTAATTTTAATTGACCCATGGTTTTGAAATATAACATACTTTCTCACCTATGGGGAGTGCCCTAAACATTTGAGCCCTCGAGAGAAGCGTAACTTAAAATTGAAGGTTTCTAAGTATGTGATTCCGCAAGATGTGTTGTATAAAAAGAGCATTGATGGGACTTTCCTAAGATGTGTGGATGTCACACATTAGAAATAACTATTAAGAACCTTCCATGATGAAGCTTGCGGGGGGCACTTTTCCTCTACTATTACAACTTTCATGATTTTGCGGAATCGATTCTATTGGCCGGGAATGTTCAAGGATGCGAATCACTATGTTAAGAATTGTGAGAAATGTCAGTTATTTACTGGGTACCCACAACTTGCAACATTAACCCTCAACCCTGTGATCATTGAAGAGCCTTTTAAACAGTGGGGTATAGATTTTGTTGGGCCTTTGAACCCCCCGTCCAGTGCGGGGCATGTATACATTCTAATAGCCACTGATTATTTCATCAAGTGGGTGGGATTGGTCCCAACCAAGAAGGCAAATTCTCAAATTGTATGTGAATTTCTGCTGAACTATATCTTTATAAGGTTAGGGATACCAGTCAAGATAGTGGCAGATAATGCTACATACTTTTATTAGGAAGAGATTTCAGCTTTTTTCTATGAACATGGGATATGACTAGCTTATTTATCATATTACTTTCCACAAGGAAACAGTCAGGCAGAGTCCAACAATAAGGATCTAGTAGCCATAATGAAAAATTTGTTGAATGATAATCCTCGTGAATAGCATAAGAAGCTATATGAGGCATTATGGGCTGATAGAACTACTCCAAAAGGGACTATTGGCATGTCCCCTTTTGAACTTGTGTATGGGATAGGAGCTCATGTGTCTTTACCTTTGGAATTATCCATGGCTAAGCTACAAAAAGTAATTGAAGACCAATATTTTCAAAGTTCCCTGGAGAAACGTGTCATGTACTTGAATAAACTGGAAGAGGAGAGGGGTGATTTGGTGGACCATATTAAAGAGCATCAGCTGAAAGTTAAGAAGATCTTTGATATGAGGGCTCGTACCAGAAAGGTCATGGAGGGAGATGAAGTGCTCTTGTGAGACAAAATGAAAGCACCCAAGGGTTCCCATGGGAAGTTTGAATCTTTGTGGAAAGGTTCGTTCATTATCACTAAGACAATTGGTTCCAATTCTTTTCGTTTGTCCTACCCGGATGGTATCAATCTTCTATTTACCTACAATGGGTAGGACCTAAAATTATTCAAGTTGTAATAGTGTTCCCAGGTCCCTTTGTAAATATTATTTAGGTTCCCTTGCTTTCTTTAGTCGTAGTTCGGTTATTTTGTCCTTTTTCCCCTTTCAGGTCTTAGTTTTTGCGAAACCAGTATTTAGAGTTCTCTGCAGTTTTAACAACTTGCAATCCCCAGACAGAGCCAGTGTTAGGGTCTATTTGAGTTGCCATGATCAAAAGTATTCTCCCCCTTTTTGATGTTTTCCTTGAATTTTTTCCCGTTTCCCCTTATTGCAGAAGAAGTCCAAGTTAAAGAGCCTTGTGATGTCAGATTTACCTCTGAACTTATTCTTTAAATGTGTCATGAGCTCGTCTTGTGAAAGCCAATTCTCTCGGTCAAAGTTGGTATTAGTCTTTGTCGCATGAACCACTTTGAACTGAGGTTCAAAGTAGTTCAAAGTAGATCAATCAAAATTTTATGGCCTAATATCGGTGATTGAAGGTAGGACCTAGGACACGTCATCAAACCACTTTGAACCACTTTGAACCTCAGTTCAAAGTAGTTCAAAGTAGTTCAACGTAGGATTCAACAAAGCACAAAGGTGATGCAACAGCTGAATTGATAGCTGATATGACATGTCAAAGTGAATCCACCAAAATAATAGTACTGTGATTTGGAGAAGTAGTTAGCCACGTGGGAAGAGTCAAGATGGCAATGCGGGTTAAGGCAGATGTTTTTTGGCATGAACAAATGGATAGCATTTAATGTAGTAATAATGAATTAAGGGGGTTTAATTAAATGAAGTGATGGCCAGATGTCACATCAGTAGCTTTATTTCATTTCATCTTGCGTGCAACATTTAATTATCGTCTCTTTGGTGATTTTCCCACAGAATGAGTTTTCTTTAAAGTTCATCTTTCAAGTTCATTTCCTTTCAAAGCAAGTTGTGGAGTCTCGGCTGCGGAGGACAGAAGTTTTGATTTTTTAGTTCAGCAGAGAATAGGTAACGCCCAATTAGCCCTCTATTTGCTTCATTTTTTTCTACCTGGTTTTGCCCTTTTTCCCAAAGCTTGCAGTCTTTCATTTACTTGGGTAAAGATAAAAAGGATGAGGTCTAGCATGCATTTCTTTGGAAACACTGCAAGTCTAGGTTGTAGAACTCTGATTATTTCAGACACAGATTTATTGGGAGTCGAAGTAGAAAATCTAGTTGAAGTTTTGAAAGACTTAGTAGAGGAGGAGCATACTGTAGAATTTTTGTCCTATGGTTTACTCCAAGCCGCTGCCTTTCCACCAGCTGTGATAAGTCTAGAAATAATTCAAAAATGTATATATGGCTATGATGTCAAGTCCAAAAGTGTGTTGAATCATGAGAGTAGGAGTATTTTGACCATAAACTGAGAGATGATAATGTCAATCTTCAAAATCCAAAATGAAGCTTTTTCTATTTTTACCCCCACTTAGTCGCTAGTACAATTCCAAGAAAGGAGTGACAAGAAGCTCAGTAACATTGCCTAGAAATGGACTATATCAAACTACAAAGGTGGTTCCAGATTGCCCAAAGTTTTAACAAAAGACCATATGAAAAACCACATCCATAATATCATGGTTTTGTTGCATAGGATAAGAGGTTCAGAACAAGTACTTTGTTTTGAAGATTGGATGTATAATTTTATAGAAATTATGTTAGAAGGAAAATAGAGTCCAGACTGGGCCAAAATAATCGCAAGATCACTGAGAGATCAACTCAAACAAGTGCAAGCTACGCGAAAGGAATTGTGTATGTCCTCCTACTTGACCTATTGCCTTGCATGCACCCAAGATCTTACTGGGATCCCTCATGAGCCATGGAACAAAGATATAACCATTTTTATTATTGTCCTTTGTTAAGGAAAGACAGGGTTCTAGAAGAATATAGGAGAGTTCATGATGTTTTTCTTGGGAGACTATGTAATCAGTTAGCTGGAACCCCAAATCAGAGAATTTGTCTAGAAGCACAGAAGCTGATTCAGAGCTATGGGATCTTCTATATCCAGTTTCCTTCATTCACCTATTTAAGAGTCGACGGTTTTGACAAAGAACCTCTCACATTACCTAGGTTCTTCTTTGATTGTTTCATCTTAGCAGAAGTCTGTAGACAAGTGTTTATAGTAATAAATAATAACCTCTCAGAAGATAAGTAAGATTCAATGTTTCCAATAAGACTTTGAAATTTGGTATGCAAGAGTATGATGGATGCATCAGTGATAGGAATAAATTTAGTTGGTTTTCACATGCAGTTTTATGTGTTGAGGAGGGGATTTCACAATAAAGGGTTTTCCATGAAGGTGTTCAGTTTGAAAAAGAAGTTGGACCTGAATCCGCATATGGAAGTTTTGTAGGAGGATATAGGATATGAAAGGGCAATTCAAATAAGGGATCATTGCAGGTTATTGGTTCCCCAGATTAGAAGTCCACAGCTGAAGCTTGATGTTTCTGATGTTGTCAAAGATGAGTCAAAAATCATTGGACCCAGTGTAGAAACTCTATCGAAGGTAGATTGGACAAGGGATGAAGGAGAAGACACCAAACTAAGAGCTAGGTCCATTATGGCCTACATGGATGACTGGTTAAAAAGAAATAAATTATACAGAAAGAGGGTCACCTCTTCTAAGGAAACTAGTGCCAGATCAATCTCAATTGAAGTTCTACCTAATTCTTCTAATGTTTCCTTCTTGACTCCCCATGCAGGTAATTTTACTTCAACTCAGAAAAGAGTTGTGGCTAGCAGACATCCCACTGCACCTCAATTAAGATCTAGAACTAGAGCTGAAAGTCGATCTCGAATGGCTTTCCCTTACTCCAGATTCATTGACAATGATATCAATGATGCAGATATCTCTTTTGCACCAGAACAGGGAAAAGGAATTCATGATACAATAATGGATAAGTCTGAGGTTTAGCAAGAAGATGTGACACCTGCCAAGAATGTTAAAAATAGGTTGGTTTCAAACTCAATTCCTCCTTGGCTGACTGGATCGGTGAGTAAGAAATGCAATTTCAAACCTATTTCTTTGCTAGTTCAAGACATTGTTACCAAATATGATGCTCATACCCCAAAAATGAAGAAGGCCAAAAGCAACGCAAGGTTGACTACAGACCCCGTCATAGGAAAAGTAACTGCTGAGATAGCCACTTTCAAACAGAAGGAGGGCATTCTTGAACCTGCTAAAGAAGATTTCAAAATTACAAAAAATGGGTTTGGGGTGTTGAACAGAGACACTCGAGATCATCTTTTCAAATTTTCAACGGACCTTATGCATGGTCAATCCCAAAAAGATGGCAAGGAGAAACGTGAGCTCAAGAAGCTTGTAATCATGATGGTTGAATTCCTTAGTTCACTCAGTGAAGCTGGGGATCTATTCCTAACTCAATCTCTGCAAGCTTTTGACCCTAATTCTACAGATAGTAAGAAAATACTGAAACAAATGCATCAGGGCAGAGCCCTAAAGGTGGCTATGAAAGACTGGGTCAGTGGCATCATTTTGGAAGGAAATAAATTCATTCAGGAGTGCATAGCGGCATTTGCAGAAGGATAAGCTATGATTAGGGAGATTCATACCTTGATACCAACTTGGAAATCAGACGAGGAAAAATGCACTGCTATTGTATCCCAAGTTGCTGAGATAGAAGGATATGGAGTAGGAAAGTTCTTGATAGAGAACCCAATAAAAATGATAACTTCTTGTATGTTCTTCATTCTAAAAAAAAATCTGAGTTGGAAGAGTAGTTTATTTAAGACAGTGATCTCAAGCTTGTGTGCCATGGAGAAAGAGATCAAAGAAATACATACTAACGCATTAAAAGACATCAAGGTTGTGAACCCATCAGGTATCCTTTAGTTCAACGAAGGAAATATAAATGTAGAGGTTATGACCAAGAGTTTTGGAGACGTAATGAATGATATCAAAGAAAAGGAGGAAATTGCAGCTGAAGATTTCACCAGATATGCTAATGTTGAGTCCATGTTGTATCTGAATCGAGGACAGTTTCCCAGACAGTTAGAGAAAATTGGGGACTTCAAATCAGAAAAGAGCGCATGTCGCGCAAAGCTGAATGGTGTGAAGAGTCTCCACTCTCATCTGATCCAAGAGCTTGTGAGTATATTTCAGAGCTTGAAGTTGGTCTGAGAAGCCACGTCTGGAGATAATAACTAAAAGCACGTGATGGTTTTCATGCCTATGTTTAAGTCATTTTGTTTATGATTTAGCTGTTGTTAAAAAATTTTACTTTGTCTTTATTTACTGGTCTGAAACCATTTCTTTTCGGTTAAGTTGGGAGGTCAAGTTTTAAGGGAGGCCTCTCGAGTTTGCTAAACTATATATGTCAAGGCGTAAAACTGTGAAGGGGATGAAATTTTTGGAATCTGTTAGACTTAGTTTGACATTTTCTGATTTTGTTAAGATTTTTTGTGTTTCCTAAGATAATTGATTAGAAAGATACTAGATCGGATTAATTTCATACTTTGTTTTGTATGATAATTTTATTATGATGCAATGCTAAGTTTAAATCTATGAATTTGGACTTATAATATGTCAATTACTTTGTGAATTGGTGTGTTTCCTTCTACTGTATTGTAGAGAATGCATGGTATTTATCTGTCTTTCTAGATAATTCTCTTCATTATTTCCTTTCAATTTCTTTGTGTTTCAATCAAAGAAACCGTGCATTTTTGTGATTCTGTTTCTTTATATTTATATTATCTAAAATTACCTAAGAGTATTTGAGAGATCCTTTTGTGCTTTTGGGTTAAAAGTACAATTGTTGGTTTTAAGTTCAGAATTTCATTAAATGTTTCTGATAGGGAGATGTACCTAAAACAATTCCAAGGGAAGAAATTATCTCATGCTTACCCAATAGTTGTAGGATAGTTTGTTTCCAAAGAGGCATAGAGTTAACATAATTTGTAATCAAAGTGGAGAAAAATTTGTTCACCAATAGATTTTTGGTGACTCTACTAGGGAGTGTGCTATTAGAGGAATAAAAAGTAGTTACATTTCCATGAATGAATAAATTATGGTGCTGCCCACTGTTGTAATTCTCGGGCAAGAAGAAGTTCCCTCGGTGTTGCAACTTGATTTGTTTTTCTTAGATACTCAAGAAGACATAATAGCAGATCTTAACTCCTTGGCATGGAAGTTAAGGGAGAGAAATGAACAGTACCAACAAGTCCGTCTAGTCATAAAAGAAGAAGAAGAAATTGGGGAGTGGTTGAGAGGACTTCCCATTGCTCAGGAAGCTGTGGTTGTAGACAGAGCGGCACAAGGTCCTTAGAAGAAGTTGGGGTTTGATCTTATTAGAGAAACTAGCTGAGAGAAGGTACACAAGAGGTGATCAGAGCAAGGGTTTGATCGATGCAGATTTTGAAGCCTTGAAAAATTTGAGTTTCTTCCCTGATTTTAATACCCAAAAGAAAAGAAGAACCAAGACCTCTGGCAGACCCCCTTCACCTTCGGGTAGACCCATCATATCATAAATTGTCCAAGCCATTATCCCACCATGTACTATGATACCTTCATTTTTCAATACCCAACCTTTGAACTTCCAACACCCACTCATGGTATCCAATCAGCTGTGGGCTCAAAATATAGGCCCTTTGAAATTGGGGGTCAATGCTCCTGCTGCCCTTCCAAAGGGAGCTAATCAGGTTTTACCCAAGTTCAATGGAGATGAAAAATATTACAACCGAAGATCATTTAAGTGATTTTCACATAGCATGCGGTATTCTCAGTGTCCCAACTCAGGAGGTCACTATGAGGCTTTTTGTAAGAACTTTGACCAATGTCACAGCTGATTGGTTCAACCACTTACCTCATGGCTCTATTACTAGCTGTGATGATATGAAGGATGTGTTCGAAGAAAGGTTCAAAGCTCCTGATAATGAAATATCACTATTACTTCAATTGAGCTAGCTAAAGAAAGAAATACATGAACCTATGCTAGAATTTGTGGCTAATTTCAATAGGATTTTGCAACGAATTCCTACCAATTCTGCTCCCAATGATGAAAATAAGAATATATTCTTTCTCAATGCGGTACCTCCTGATATAAGTTTTCACCTATTGAAGGATGGGGCGGCCAATTTGAATTCCACACAAAGGCAAGTCATTGAACTTGAGGATACATTCATCACGATGGGAAAGTGGAAAAAAGAAGTTCAATCTGTGGGTGCCTCCTCATCTGCTACAACTAATCCTTTGTTGAAGAGGTTGATGAATGACATGGCGATGCTAAAAAGACAATAGAATAAATCTAGTTCCATGTACCAATCTCCCTATCAAGATGTTAGCCTGAAATAGTTTGGTTAAGGCCATGGTAAGGTCCCACTCTTAACAAGCTCGCAGCCGAGGCACCTAAAGAAACCATGTGTTCTTTCCATTTGACAACTGATCACAATGGGGAAATGTGTCTAGACTGGCTCAGATGTCTTCAAATAAACTCAACCAAGGATACTATTGGGATTGAATAATATAGAGAAGAAAAAACTTCTCCTGATATAGGACACTCAAGTTCTTTTTATCTAGAATATGATTCCAACTCTGAAAGAGGTGGATATGTGTTGGCGACTCTACAAGACCCTTCATGTGCGTTCCTCACTAGAAATCAAAGAAATAAAAAATTGACTCTTGGTGCGGGCATGTCTGATGCTTTTCCAAGGAATAAAGAAGCTATAAATGGTGACTCCTCCTCCACCCTGAAGAACTCAGGAGTTAAAATCTTACAAAAGGGTAGCGTGGTTCCTACTCCTCCTGCTTTTGATTTTGTTGAATTTTGTAAAACAACTTCCATTACCATCTCCCCGGATGAATATTTAAAGATGAACCCTAGGGAATTAGACAGGTTGGTTAAATATGTGAAAGGAGATTCAAAGCCAGATACCCAACCAAATAAACCACTTATAGGAGAGACAACCATAGTTGTAGAACCTCTTATTTTTGTGTCCAAAGATACCTGACAGATACCTGATGATTCCCCTTATGTCAATTTTATAGAAAATGAGATAAAGGAAAAAAAGCCAAATCCTTTTTATATCTCTTTGTTGTTAAATGGGTAGAAACTCATTAATTGTATAATTGAATCTGACACCTCTAATAATATAATGCCTGCTCTAGTCGCCAAAGCACTTGGTCTTACCCTAACCAAGAATTTTGGCCATTGCTATTCTATTGATGGAAAAAAGTGCCTTTGATGGGGCAAGTGAAGGATGCGCAAGCTGTCCTCACTGCGTGTCCAAATAAATGTTTGAAGTTAATAATCCTAGTAGCAAATATTCTAGCCAGTTACAGTATGTTACTTAGTAGAACCTTCTGTAAATACATGGGAGGAAACATAAAAATGGACTAGTCTGAAGCAGTCATTCCGGTAGGTAATAAGAAAATAAAACTTGAGCCAGAGTCTAAAAACAAATACACTGTAGTTCCCTCAGATAATGCCAAAGCTCAGATCCTCTTTCAAGAATGCCATTTTGGTAATTATGTAGTTTTATCTGATGACGAAACTGAACCTATTTATATCAAATCTAAGAGTGATGATTTGGGGAAAATGGAGTTCAATGGTAGCTGTTCTAATTCTGGATCAGGAGTTGGAGTGGTGCTTTTTGCCCCGTGTAGGGGAGTGCATTCCTTTATCTTTTAAATTGGATTTGAGAAACAACAATAACATGGCTGAATACGAAGCATTGCTGCTAGGTTTGGAAGAGGCGAAACTAAGAGGGGTTAAGAAGTTGATTGCCCAGGGTGATGCTGACCTAATTTTGAAATAGGTAAGAGGACAATTCTCAGTCAAAAATGAAAAATTAAAGTACTATAGGAATTTAGTGTGGGATGAACTTGAGTCTTTTGACGCTTTTTCTATTGAGTTCATACCTAGAACCTTGAACACTAGGGCATATTCTCGAGCAGTTTTGGCTTCATTGCTTTTGCCACATCTAGATTTCTAAACACAAAGCTACATGATAGAAATGGTGTACCAACCTAAAGTACCAAATAATGTAGAGCATTGGCAATTATTTGATGGTGATTCCCAGCTCATTGATTTCTTGGGATGTATTAACAACTTTGCAACTTTTTTTTTTTTGAAGGTTCTGAAAATGAGTGTAAGAAAACTTGTGAAGGCTTAGTAGAAGATGATGGAATTATATAGCTCAAAGGAAAAAAAATCCCTAAGGGATTTATTTCTCTAGAACATTTGATTCAGATAAAGGATAACAGTATTGTTAAGGAAAAAGTGTCTCATGCTCATAATCCTAAGGAATATGACAAAATCAATATAGGCGATGAAGATGATCCAAAATGGATTCCCATAGGAAAAACTTGTTCCCAAGAGGAGAGAGATGACCTCAAGTGATTATTAATAGAATATGAGGATGTTTTTTCTTGGGGATATGAAGATCTTAAAAACTTCAGAGGTGGTTAGTTCAGACATCACATCCCTTTGAAAATGGATGCCAAACCTTTTTGCCAAAAGTTGAGAAACTATAATCTGGAAGTGTCTGAAGCTATATCAAAGGAAGTAGAAAAGATGTTGCAAGCCAAAATTATCTACCCCATTCATCATTCAACCTGGATCACCAATATAGTCCCTGTAAGGAAGAAGAATGGCGAGATCAGGATTTATGTGGATTTCTGAAACCTAAATCAGGCTAGTCTTAAAGATAATTATGCATTGCCAGTTATGGAACACGTGCTTCAGGCAATATCAGGATCAGAAGTAATGTCTATGTTTGATGGTTATTCTGGATAAAACCAAATCAGTGTAGCAAAGGAGGACCAGCACAAGACAAACTTTATAACCCCTTGGGGTACTTTTTCTTACAGCAAGATGTTGTTTGGATTGATCAACGTCGGTGCTACTTTCCAGAGGGCATTGAATTCTTCATTTGGGGACCTTCGCAATAAAATCATTGTGATTTATTTGGTTGACTTGACCGGCTATTTCAAAAGTAGAAGTTTTCATTTGAAGGATATTGAAAAAGTATTACAAAGGTGCAGGTGTCATGGCATATCCCTAAACCCAAAGAAGTTAGTCTTCTTTGTTGAAGAAGGTAAACTATTAGGGCACATCATTTCGAAGCAGGGTGTCAAGATTGATCCAGATAGGGTTAGGGCGATTCAACAACTCAACTTACCTTCTAGCCAAAGTGGCTTGAAGTATATTTTTGGCTAGCTGAACTTTTTAAGAGCTTTTGTCCTTGAATTTTTAGAAATTACTAAACATATGGTAGAAATGTTGAGTGAGAAAATTCCATTTAAATGGAATGAAGAAGGAGAAAGAGCTTTGAATGAGGTTAAAGTGGTGATAGCCAAAGCTTTGGTTCTGATAAGTTTGGATTTTAAAAAGGACTTCAACATCTATTTTTATGCATCAGAGCATACCCTATCTAGTATTTTGACACAGAAAGATGATATGGGACGAGAGGCACCTATTGCTTTCATGAGAAATCCTATAAAGAAACATGAACTCAAGTATTCCCAAATTGGGAAACATGCCTTCAATGTAGTAAAGGCAGTAAAGGAGTTCAGATATTACATATTACACTCCCATGCTATGGTGTATGTCCTAAATCAGAAGGAGATAGGAATGAATAATAGAGCAGTGTGGATAGCCAAAATTCAGGAATATGATTTGACCATCAAGCCAACCAATTTGGTGAGAGGGCAGGGATTGTGTAACCTTTTAGCTGAAGATAGAGGACTGGTAAAAGAAGAAGTTAATGAAACCCCCATAGTACCATTACTAAGTTTAATTGACCCATGGTTTTCAAATATAACATACTTTCTCACCTATGGGGAGTGCCCTAAACATTTGATCCCTCGAGAGAAGTGTAACTTAAAATTGAAGGCTTCTAAGCATGTGATTTTTTAAGATGTGTTGTATAAAAAGAGCTTTGATGGGAATTCCCTGAGATGTGTGGATGCCACACAACAGAAAGAACTATTAAGGACCTTCCATGATGAAGCTTGTGGGGGGAACTTTTCCTCTACTGTTACAACTTTCAATATTCTGCAAAATCATTTCTATTGGCCGGGAATGCTCAAGGATGCGTATCGCTATGTTAACTAGGTGCCCACAACTTACAAAATTACCCCTCAAGGATGTGTTCATTGAAGAGCCTTTTAAACAGTGGGGTATAGATTTTGTTGGGCCTTTGAACCCTCCATTCAGTGTGGGTCATGTATACATTCTAACAGCCACTGATTATTTCACCAAGTGGGTGGAAGCAGTCCCAACCAAGAAGGCAAATTCTCAAGTTGTATGTACTTTCTGGTGAACTATATCTTTATAAGGTTTGGAATACAAGTCAAGATAGTGGTAGATAATGCTACATACTTTTCTTCAAAAGAGATTTCAGCTTTTTTCTATGAACATGGGATATGACTAGCTCATTCATCAGATTACTTTTCACAGGGAAACGGTCAGACAGAGACCAACAATAAGAATATGGTAGCCATAATGAAAACATTGTTGAATGATAATCCTTGTCAATGAAATAAGAAGTTATATGAGGTGTTATGGGCTGATAGAAATAATCCAAAAAGGGCTATTGGCATGTCCCCTTTTGAACTTGTGTATGGGATAGGAGCTCATGTGTCTTCACCTCTGGAATTATCCACGGCTAAGCTGCAAATAGTAATTGAAGACTAATATTTTCAAAGTTCCCTGGAGAAACACGTCATGTACCTAAATAAATTGGAAGAGGAGAGGGATGATTTGGTGGACCATATTACAGAGCATCATCTAAAAGTTAAGAAGATCTTTGATATGAGGGCTCGTACCAGAAAGTTCATGGAGGTAGAGGAAGTACTCTTGTAGAACAAAAGGAAAGCACCCAAGGGTTCCCATGGGAAGTTTGAATCTTTTTGGAAAGGTCCGTCCATTATCATAGAGACAATTGGTTCCAATGCTTTTTGTTTGTCCTACCCGGATGGTATCAATCTTCCATTTACCTACAATGGGAAGGACCTAAAATTATTCAAGTTGTAATGGTGTTCCTAGGTCCCACTATACATATTATTTAGTTTCCCTTTCTTTCTTTTGTCATAGTTTGGTTGTTTTGTCCTTTTTCCCCTTTCAGGTCTTAGTTTTTGTGAAACCAATATTTAGAGTCCTCTACAGTTTTAACATGTTACAGTCTCCAGATAGAGCCAGTGTTAGGGTCTATTTGAGTTTCCATGATCAAAAGTATTCTCCCCCTTTTTGATGTTTTCCTTGAATTTTTACCTATTTCCCCTTATTGCTGAAGAAGTCCAAGTTAAAGTGCCTTGTGATGTCAGATTTACCTTTGAACTTATTCTTTAAATGTGTCATGAGCCCATCTTATGAAAGCCGGTTCTCTCAGTCAAAGTTGGTATCAATCTTTGTCTTATGAACCACTTTGAACCACTTTGAACTAAGGTTCAAAGTAGTTCAAAGTAGTTCAATCAAAAGCTTATGGCCTAATATCGTTGATTGTAGGTAGGACCCAGAACACGTCATTGAACCATTTTGAACTGCTTTGAACCTCAATTCAAAGTAGTTCAAAGAAGTTTAACAGAGGATTCAACAAAGCACAAAGGTGATGTGATGGCTGAATTGACAGCTAATATGACACGTCAGAGTGTATCCACCTGAATAATAGTATGACAATTTGGAGAAGTAGTTGGCCATGTGGGAAGAGTCAAGTTGGCAATGTGGGTTAAGGCAGATGTTTTTTCAGCATGAACAAAGGGATAGAATTTAATCCAACAATAATGACATAAGGGGGTTTAATTAAATGAAGTGATGGCCAAATGTCACATTAGCAACTTCATTTCATTTCAGCTTGCGTGTTGTATTTAATTATCAGCTATTAGGTGATTTTCCCACAAATTGAGTTCTCTTTAAATTTCATCTTTCAAGCTCATTTCCTTTCAAAGCTAAGTTGTGGAGTCTCAACTACGGAGGAAAGAAGTTTTTATTTCTCAGTTCAATAGAGAACATGTAATGCCCAATTATCCCTCTATTTGCTTCACTATTTTCTACCTGGTTTTTCCCTTTTTTCCAAAGCTCATAGTCTTTCGTTTACTTGGGTAAAGATAAAAAGGATGAGATCTAGCATGCATTTCTTCGGAAACAATGCAAGTCTAGGTTGTAGAACTCTGATTATTTCAGACACAGATCTATTGTCGAAGTAGAAAAGCTAGTTGAAGTTTTGAAAGACTCAGTAGAGGAGGAGCATACTGTAGTATTTATGTCCAGTGGTTTACTCCAAGTCATTGCCTTTCCACCAGTTGTGATAAGTCTAGAGATAATTAAACAATGTATATAATACTATGACATCAAGTCCAAAAGTGTGTTGAATGATGAGGGTAGGAGTATTTTTACCATAAACAGAGAGATGATAATGTGAGTCTTCAAAATCTCATATGAAGATTTTGCTAGTTTTACCCCCACTCAGTCGCTGGCATAATTCTAAGAAAGGAGCAACAAGAAGCTCAATAACACCGCCTAGAAATGGACTATATCAAACTATAGAGGTGGTTCCAGATTGCCCAAAGTTTTAACCAAAGACCATATGAAAAACCACATCCATAATATCATGGTTTTGTTGCATAGGATAAGAGGTTCAGAAAAAGTACTTATTTTTGAATATTGGATGTATTATTTTATAGAAATTGTGTTGGAAGGAAAATAAAGTCTATACTGGGCCAAAATAATCACAAGTTCACTAAGAGATCATCTCAAATGGGCGCAAGCTACGCAAAAGGAATTCTTTATGTCCTCCTACTTGACCTATGGCCTTCCATGCACCCAAGATCTTACTAGGATCCCTAATGAGCCATGGAATGGAAATATAACCATTTTTTAGTATTGTCCTTTATTAAGGAAAGACAAGGTTCTAGAAGAATATAGGAGAGTTCCTGATTTTTTTCTTGGGAGACTATGTAATCAGTTTGCTGGAACCCCGAATCAGAGAATTTATCCAAAAGCACAAAAGCTGGTTCAGAGCTACGAGAGCTTCTATATCCAGTTTCCTCGGTTCAACTATTTAAGAGTCGGTGATTTTCATAAAGAACCTCTCAGATTACCGAGGTTCTTCTTTGATTGTTTCATCTTAGCAAAATTCTATAGACAAGTGTTTAATGTAATAAAGAATAACCTCTCGAAAGATAAGTGGGATTCAATGTTTTCAATAAGACTTGGAAATTTGGTATGCAAGAGTATGATAGATGCACCAGTGATAGGAAACAATTTAGTTAGTTTTCACATGCATTTTTATGAGTCAAGGAGGGGATTTGACAATAAAGGGTTTGCCATGAAGGCGTTCAGTATTACAAAGAAGTTGGACCTGAATCCACATATGGAAGATTTGTGGGAGGATATATGAGATAAAAGGGCGATTAAGATAAGAGATCATTCTAGGTTATTGGTTCCCCAAATTAGAAGTCTACAACTAAATCTTGACATTTCTGATGTGGTCGAAGATGAGTCAGAACTCATTGAACCTATTTTACTGAACCTAGTGCAAAAAATCTGTCAAAGGTAGATTGGACAAGGGATGAAGGAGAAGACATCAAACTGAGAGCTAGGTCCATTCTAGCCTACACAAATGACTTGTTAAAAAGAAGGAAATTAAACAGAAAGAGGGTCACATCTCCTAAGGAAACTAGTGCCATATCAATCTCAATTGAAGTTCTACCTGATTCTTCTAATGTTTCCTTCTTGACTCCTCATGCAGGTAATTTTCCTTCAACTAAGAAAAGAGTTGTGCCCAGTAGACATCTCACTGCACCTCAAATAAGATAGAGAACTAGAGCTGAAATTCAATCTCAAATAGCTTCCCCTAACCCCAGCTTCATTGACATTGATTTCAATGATGAAGATATCTCTTTTTTACCAAAATAGGGCAAAGGAATTTAGGATACAATAATGGATAATTCTAAGGTTCAGAAAAAAGACATGACACCTACCAAGAATGTTGAAAACATGTTGGTTTCTAACTCAGTTCCTCCTTGGCTGGCTGAATCAGTGATTAAGAAATGTATTTTCAAACCTGTTTCTTTGCCAGTTCAAGATATTGTCACCAAATATGCTGCTCATACCCCAAAAATGAAGAAGGCCAAAAGAAATGCAAGGTTGACTATGGACCCCATCACAAGCAAAGTAACTACCGAGATAGTCACTTTCAAACAAAAGGAGGGTATTCTAGAACCTGTAGAAGAAGATTTTGAAATTACAAAAATTTAGTTTGGGGTGCTGAACAAAGACACTCAAGATCATCTTTTCAAATTCTTAGTGGACCATATGCTTGGTCAATCCCAGAAAGGTGGCAAGGAGAAACGTGATCTCAAGCAGCTTGTAATCATGATGGCTGAGTTCCTTAGTTCACTCAGCAAAGCTGGGGATCTACCTCTAACTCAATCTCCGCAAGCTTTTAACCCTAATTCAGAAGATAGTAAGCAAATGCTGAAACAAATGCATTAGGGTAGAGCCCTGATGGTGGCTATGAAAGATTGGATCGGTGGCATCATTTTAAAAGGAAATAAATTCATTTAGGAGTTTGTAGTGGCCTTTGCAGAAGGAGAAGCTCTGATTGGGGAGATTCATACCTTGATACCAACTTGGGAATTAGATGAGGAAAAATGTGTTGCTATTTTAGCCCAAGTTGCTGAGATATAAGGATATAGAGTTGGAAAGTTCCTAGCAGAGAACCCAATGAAAATGATAGATGTCTGTATGCTCTTCATTCTAAAAAAAAATCTAAGTTGGAAGACCAGTTTATTTAAGACAACGATCTCAAGCTTGCATGCCATGGAGAAAGAGATCAAAGAAATACATACTAATGCATTAAAAGACATCAAGGTTGTGAACCCGTCAGGTATCCTTTAGTTGAAAGAAGGAAATATAAATGCTGAGGTTATGACCAAGAGTTATGGAGACGCAATGATTGATATCAAAGAAAAAGAGGAAATTATACCTGAAGATTTCACTAGAGTTGCTAATGTGGAGTCCATGTTGTATCTGAATCGAGGATAGTTTCCAAGGTAGTTAGAGAAAATTTGGGACTTCAAATGGGAAAAGAGCACATGTCGCCCAAAGTTGAATGGTGTGAAGAGTCTCCACTCTCATTCGATCCAAGAGATAGTGAGTACATTTTGGAGTTAGAAGCTGGTTTGAGAAGCAACGTCTCAAGATAATAACTAAAAGTGCATGATGGTTTTCATGCCTATGTTTAAGTCATTTTATTTATGATTTAGCTGTTGTTAAAAACTTTTACTCTATCTTTATTTACTAGTCTAAAACCGTTTCTTTTCAGTTAATTTGGGAGGCTAAGTTTTAAGGGAGGCCTCTCAAATTTGCTAAACTATATATATCGAGGCGTAAAACTGTGAAGGGGATGAAATTTTTGGAATCTGTTAGACTTAGTTTGACATTTTCTGATTTTGTTAATATTTTTTGTGTTTCCTAAGAGAATTGAATAGAAAGATACCGGATCAGATTAATTTCAAACTTTTTTTTTTTTTGAAAAAAGTGGACAAAGCCACTATATATATTATTAATATTAAACCAAGTTCAAGAGTTCATTCAGGAAAGAACCTAAAAGAAAACCCAAAATCATCACCCGATACATTCATTTTCAATGATATCCAATAAACTTGGATACAACTCCACCAACGTAGTTGGATCCCGACTATCAAGCATCTTTCCATCACATCCTAAGTTTGAAAGGTAATTAGCCAATTGGTTACCTTCACGATAAGTATGAGTGATGATGCAGTTTTCAAAAGTATCAATTAGACGCCATGCCTACTTTAATTTGTATGCTAGACTTCTGCAATGAATTTGTCTATTAATACAAGCCTAAATAATAATAAGAGAGTCCCCTTCCACTTGGAGCCGAGGTATCTTCATAGATGATGTTGTGACAAGGCCAAGGAGCAAAGCTGAAACCTTTGCATTATTGTTGGAGCCCCATGAAATAGGTGAAGATTTTATAATTAGAGGTATGCCCAAGTGATTCCGTAAGCACACACTGGGTATATTTAATTTCAAACTTTGTTCTTTATGATCATGTTATTATGATGCAATGCTAAGTTTAAATCTGTGAATTTGGACTTATATTATGTCAATTACTTTGTGAATTGGTGTATTTCCTGCTACTTTACTGTAGTGGATGCATGGTATTTATCTATCTTTCTGGATAATTCTCTTGATTATTTCCTTTCAATTTCTGTGTTTCAATCAAAGAAACCATGCCTTTCTGTGATTATGTTTCTTTATATTTATATTATCTGAAAATACCTCAATACCTAAGAGTATTTGAGAGATCCTTTTGTTCTTTTGGGTTAAAATTACAATTGTTGATTTTAAGTTCAGAATTTCATTAAATGTTTCTTATAGGGAGCTGTACCTCAAACAGTTCAGAGGGAAGAAATTATCTCATGCTTACCCAACTGTTGTAGGATAGTTTGTTTCCAAAGAGGCGTAGAGTTAACATAATTTGTAATAAAAGCAGAGACAAATTTGTTCACCAACACTACAAAATAACCTTTAGGTTATGGTCTAGAAGTCAAAACTTTTTTTATGAGCTATGGTTATGGAGGAAATTGAACAACCAGGTTTTCATATGGTGTAGTCTGAGTTTTCATCATCCAATTGCCTTGACCAAGGAGATGGTGAATAAGAGTCATAAAGGGAGGTAATGTTTCTTACTAAATTTGTTAAAAATGATTAGAGGCCAATTCAAAAAAATCCAAGTTTAGGTTCTTTGTTCTTATGATGATGATTCAAATGATAAAAATGAAAGTGGATAACATGATGACATGATCATATAAGTTGAGGAAAGTGATTAATCTTCAACCATTAAATTTGATCCCATGCTTGAGAATTAATATTCAATAAAGGTTACACCTAAAAATGAAGAAAGGAAAGATCATGATCCAGAGGTATATGATGAAAGGTGGCTCTTTGGTCATAATTTCCTGCACCTTTTTCCAATTATTTTTATGAGTTCCTATTTGGTTTGCATGCCACTCTCCCACTACTTATTACTTCACGGGTATTCATTTCTCTTTCCTATTGGCTTCTATTTTTCCCAATAGTTTTTTAATAGTCTAAATTGAGTTCTCCTAAGTCAATTCCTTGAAGTAGGGTATCTTTATCCTACGCTTTGTGAATAAATTTTTGGTGTGCTTTAAGTCATAGTTAGTCGTATCTTGTTAATCTGGTATTTTTATCCAAGTTCCCCTCATCTCTTTGGTAGCAACTCCATATGTTTCGCCTATGACTTTGTAGCTCAATGGAACAAATCACTGGTCTATTTTTTGAGTTCTGGGATTCTCTTCATCTTTCACAATCCTCATCCCCAATCAGAGCCTATTATTACCCCAATTTTAGACCTACCCAAATTTGAATTTTTAAAGTTTTTTCTGTTAATGATAGTCTTGATAGAGGCCTAAAATCCAACATGTGAATCCGAAAATTCCTATGCTAAGTCAAATTGTTGCACATTGTCCAAAGATTACAAACATAGAAACCCTGATCTTATTCCCAAGTTCTGCGATAACCTGGTCCTCTAATCATAAATACTATCGAGCCAAAGAAAATTTCTAACTGAGTTCCAGACTTTCCGTTTCCCGTGATTTCCTAATAAGAGAATTTTCTATCAAAAGGTTGGGCTTTTTCATCAGAATGGAAGCAGGAGTATTGGTTCCAAAGTTTTGTGATCGCTTGATCATATGATATACCTAAGGGTGGTAATTCTTCTAACTTATTACCAACATGCGAGGCTCAAATTTCCATGTAGGTCTGTCTAAATCTGACAGAGTATAATTCTTTAAACTTAGCAGTGTAACAGAATGGACTCACTGAGATGGTAACACATTTTTCTAAATAGGAATAATTATTATTTTCCATCTACATTAAATAATATTAAGAGATTGGTTATCAAGGAAGGTGGTGATGTTTTCAAGTTAATTCCCCTCTCCAGCAATAATTATGCAATTTTAAGACTTCTAGAATGGTGCTTCCAGCGGTCGTCAAGGAATGGAATGAGGAACCTGCACTTTTAGTAAATACAAATTTGACCTAGCTTGAGCTAGATAAACTCAACATCATATCTTATTTTTGACAATTGGGATGAAAGGAAATTACCAGTTACATAGTGTATTATAGAGTAGTATTTGTCTTGGAGGAAGAAGAAGAGCGTTCCTAAATTCATTAGCTTTTCATGGAGATTAATTTGGAATTTGAAGGTTCTCCAGCACTTTACTAAGGTCCAACCTCCTTATTTTTGTGTACATTGAATCTCGGTAATTAGTAATTTTGGGTTGATGTAACTATTACATTTTTTAGTATTTTCTTAATACCAGTCATTTTCAAGACCATTATTCAATATTTAAATGATTTATTCTTTTTCTTGTATATATATGAACCTCGTTGACTGAAAAGACAATGAGAGTAAGGGGAAAGGAATAGGCTTTTCATGTAGCTTTTTTTGATGATGAAAATAAATTAAACTTTGCGTCATGAATTTCTCTGCTACTATCATTTTTTAGGAATTTTTGTTCACGAGGATGTGTATTTGTCATATTCTTTGTTTTCTATGAAATAAACTATGTTATGACAATATTTTATGATGTTTTCTTATTTGAAATGGTTAATATATTTTCATATCAGAAAACTTTTTATTTCTGCATTAGTAAAGAGTACTTCCCCTACTCTATCTTATTGTATTTTGGCTGAATCTGACTTTGTACCAGATTATCTCTTTAAATTCACTCTAAATCCATCATTCACATATGTATCATATCTATGCGCAGAAGTTATATTCCCTTTTCTTCTTTCTAGTCAAAAGTGCACCGACAAATCAAATCATAAGAGGGAGTCGTACCTCTAAAATTTAGAGGAAGATCATCTATTTACCAGAGGTCTCCCCAACTATTCATTTAGGTTCTTTCTTTCAATTTGGGCCTTGAGGAGTCATTCTTTTTAAAGTTATTTTGGAAAGGAAAAAATTTGAACTAACACCATCCTAGACTTGAACACAAGTGTCTAGAATTGTCTTTAAAGAAAGTTATCAACCTTCAGTGCAAAAACATAATTGACCTTTTTATGAAATTTTCAATGAGTCCATACCTATTGGTATGATGCATCAAAGCCTTGCCCTCAAAAATCCAACAAGCATTCTCTCTATTTTGATAACTTCTTGGGGCATACTTAATCATCTAGAGTTATATCTTGTAACAAATACCATACTCTCCAACCAAATGTAGATGAACATTCAACAATTCTTGTAATATTTTGCAAACTTAGAACAAGTAGAGAACTCCAAAAAATAAAATCCAAGGTTCAATTTTTTGAATGTTCCATCTTTCCATTAAATAGTGTCACCTCCACCACATTGGCTCCAATAATGTTTTAAAATAGTCTCAGATTTTCTACTCCATAAATCCTACAAGTGTAGAGAGGAGACTCCCAAATTGAATGAAAAATCCATATTTACATTAAAATAATGTCCACCATCACCATGACCCCATGGTGCTTGACCCCCCTCACTACCATTGCTACCAAATATTCAATGTAGTTCTATTATGATGGTATTTGAACGAGAAGGACCCAAATTGTTGAGTCCCTATTCCTCTTAAAATAATTTTACAATTTCTTCTTTATTTATATCTTCTCTTTAATCTATTGTTCCATGCATGTTTGATTTATCTTTATTCTCTATAGGATGACATTGCTGAGTTTGCATTGATCTTCATTGTCTTGGGCTCTGGGCCATTTAGTTCTAACCATGGATTATTGTTCAATTTTCTTAAATAATAGTTCACAAACTAATGGGTTGTCCCAGCTTTCGAGTCCACTCCATATTTATCTACACCATTTGAGAGAACATTATTTAATCCCTCAATGTCTTCAATAATAATTTCATGATATAAAGTAGGGTCATCTTCATTCCCATACCTATATTCCTCTTCAATTCCTTCTACACTAATTTTGTTACCAATGCCAAATTCTATCATACGTCTAAGGAAGTCATCAATAACTGAATTAGATACAATATCTTATTAAATATCTCCCACATTAGTACAAATATATAGTACATATAAGGTACCTAATTTTCTTCATTGCGCGCTTGCTAAAGCCCCTTTTTTCACTTTCCATTCGTTAGATTTAAAAATTAATTTCACAAACTTGAGAAACTAATTGACCTACAAAAATTAAGCTCTTTTTGAGTTGCAGAACATATACAACATCTTGCAACAACCAACTAGATCCAATTTTAGTTTTAATGAAATATATCCTTTAATAATAATATCATAAGAGCTATTGTTACTCCTAGAATGGAGTGACATGACGTGATGCTCCCAAATTAAGCACCTAAAAATTGATCAAAATTTCTTCTGAAATAAAAATAACAATACTATATTCTTGATTTTCTACATTGGCTTCATTCTCTTTTAGTTTATTAACAATTTTCTTCTAATTCCAACAATTCTTTTTGATGCGGCCTTTCTTGTTACAATACCAACAAACACCATTTTCTCATCTAGTTTATGACCTTAATCATGTTTTCTCATAATCTATTGGACACTTCACTCATTCTTTTAATCAACCTATATCATCTACAATCAAAGATTTACTTCTTATTAATGTGTAATCCTTACTCTTTATTTCTATTTCTATTTCCTTTCTTATTATTAGACCAACAACATCATGGAACTACTAACTACCATAAACATGATTTTCCTATTTTATGGTAAATAGGAAAAAATTAATAGAGCCTAAACTTTTTCACCAGAACTAATTTTAACAAATACTTCATGAAAGAAAATATAAAACACTAGAATGATTTACCTCATCTGGAAATATTTTTAAGAAAAAGGCCAAAATCCAGCGGAATCTAGAAGACTTGAAGGACACTATTCTAAGTAAAGGCATGACTGCAAAAATATATGAGGAACAAAAAAACTATTAAACTAGAGGAGGTGTTGTTGAGAGAAGAAATTTACTGGAGACAGAGGTCAAGAGAGCCAACATCCATTATATTTTTTAGACTTTAGGCCAATCTTATTATGTAACACAATTTATAAAATTATTTCTAAATCAATGGCTTCTCGTTTGGGGAAACTGATCCCCAAAATCATCTCTGAACAACAAGGTGGTTTTTTCCAAGGAAAAGACATGGTTGAAGGGGCCCTTATAGAACATAAAGTGCTCCACTCCATCAAAGAAGAAGGATTTCCTACCATGATCCTCAAATTGGACATGACCAAAGCTTACGATAGAGTCAACTAGAAAATTCTGTGTGTAATCATGAACAAAATGGGTTTTGATAAAAAATGGATCAAATAGATCCTATCCTGCATCTTGGGGGTTAAATTATTAGTAATAATTAATGGTACTCCATGTGGTTAATTCTCCTTATCATAAGGAGTTAGACATGGGGACTCCCTATCCCCTTCCCTCTTTATTATCTTGGCAGAAGGTCTCAACAAACTCATAGCCTTTAAAAAATCCTTAGGTCTATGGGAAGGTATAAGGATTAGGCAATCACAACTAAAAATATCTCACACTCTCTTTGCAGATGACTCATTATTATTTGGAAAAGGATGTGTAAAGGAAGCTATAGTTATTAAGGAAACCTTGGTGGAATACTGTGAGGCCTCAGGCCAAAACTAAATGAAACTAAATCAAAGATCTTCCTCTTCAATATTTACCCCAAATCATGTAGAGTCATCTAGAGGATTCTGGGATTTTCATTGGCTAAAACCCTATGTAAATATTTGGGTATTCCTTTCTTTCAGGGTAAGGCTAAATCAGATTTCTGGTATGGATTTGTGACAAGCATCAGAGATAGGATCGTATCTTGGAAGGCTAGGTGGCTGTCACTGCCAGGCACAATTTTGTTAGCCAAATCAGTCCTAAGTTTGATACCAAACTATATCATGTCGGTCATCCTTGCCCCCCGGGGGTGATGAATAAAATCTTGAAGTGCTTGAGGGATTTTATATGGAAAGAAAATATGGATGACAAATAAAAGATCCTTTTGGTCTCCTAGAATAACTTTTGCAAACCAAAAAGTAGTGGGGGTTTAGGCTTTCATAGAATTCATGAAAGGAACCTCAGTTTGGGAGCTACAATGTCTTAGAAAATCTATAAAAGCCCTAATATCTCATTAGACTCAAGTACCTAGACTCGGAAGCCCCTAAAAGAATTTTCTCAATGAGAAATCCCCCCCACAGGCTCAGTAATGTGGAACTTTATCAGCAACAACAGAGTTGTCATTCTCCCAAATCTCTCTTGGAAAATTAACTTGGGCTCATAGGCATTGTTTTGGTTAGATTCATGGAATGACCTACCTCAACTATGTACCCTTCACAATATTCAAAGGGCTAGAACCATCTTAGAGAAATGCTGGGGGGATAAGGTGCATGATTACTTCACTATACGAGATAGGATCTGTAAATGGAAGGATATTTCCCACCTACCACTTCCTCCAGGAGAGAAAGTGGAACTAGAAAGCATTCTAAAAAAAATATTCTTATCCATTAATGGTGAAAAGGACCACCTGATCTGGACAAAGAGAAATTTTGGTAAATACTCAGTCAAAGAGGGGTACAAATCTCTTGTCACAACCCCAAACTCCCAAAGTTCTATCCTTACGTTCGCATGGCATAATGAAATCCTTCCTAAAATTGGGGTATTCCTTTGGTTGGCAATTCAAGAAAGGATTTTAACTAGTACAAGACTAAAAGGGCTGGGGATCATAGATACTTTCCCCTGCCCCTTATGTGGAGTAGTGGTGGAGGACTCTAACCATTTTCTGGCAGGCTGTGATTTCACTCATAATATTTGGAAATGGTCCCTCAATAGAATTAGATGGCAGGGTCCCATACACATCTCACTAAAAATGATTCTTCTTCAATGGCCCCACCCACATCAAGAATATTTTTTCTCAATCATTTGGCAAGTAATCCCTGTCGTAGTAGTATGGTGTTTGTGGTGGGAAAGGAATAAAAGAATCTTCAGAAAATAGGTCTCTTCAGAAGACCAGGTCTGTGTATTGGTGGAAAAATATGTATCTCAAATGGTCAACAGTAATGTATCAAAGTTCAAGGCACTCTCAACTACATTCACATATTTTGACAATGCCATTCAGAAGAACTGGAGGTAGATTAGTATCCCTTTCAAAGGAGTATTAGTAGGCAGAATGCCAAAACACTAGATTAGAAAAGACATTAAATATAGACCACCAGATGTCAAACAAATAAAATTAAATTTTGATGGAGCCTATAAAGGAAACTGCTATAAGTCAGGGGTTGGTTTTTCCCTGGGGAGATGTGACAAATCACTTGTTGTAGCAGCACATTGTATACTACCAGAAGGCATGAACAATTTGGCTGAGGCAATGGTAGTACTTTGTGGAGTTAGATTAGCTATTCGACTGGGGGTAATAGACCTACACATTGAGGGTGATTCCCTAATCATTATCTCCTATTTATCAAAAAAATATACTGTAAATTGGAAGATACAATGTGTGTTGTAAGTGTTAAACAAAATACTCCCCACATTCAATTCATTCACAATTACGCACTGCTATAGGGAGTGCAACAAACTCGTTGATTGGCTATCAAACATGGGAGTGGATGGTGTAGAAATGGATTGGGAATCAGAATATGAGTAGGTTCAGTGTAATCAACTGCCAAATTTTCTGAGGGGAGAGTGCCAGATGTCATGGGTGAGTAAGTACACAGGTGGTTAGGGCATATAATTTCAAGGTTCCTAATGTTAGAAGCATTAAATGGAGGACATGACATGTAGGAAAGAATCATGCTCACATCACATCGACAAATCCAGGTTTAAAGGTGTGGCTAAGTTGAATTAGAATAAGAATAAATCACAAGTACATAAGGTAAGAAGGTGAGGTGTCTCTCAAAAATGCAAGTTGCATGTTCAAGAAAGGATGGAGGGTATAGATTTGTATCTAAACAAATATATTTCAAATTATACGCGCAGGGTCCTAAGATTTTCCTAGTCTGGAACGTGTGTGGCTTTTAAGCATATGCATCCTCACGATTTATGTCATCATGCTGATAAACACAGCCATAGGATATTTATTCCTTTAATCCAGGTACTCTTGTCACCATAGTGTAGCAGGTAGGTTTCCATTAGTTTTGCAGAAGTAAGCATGGATTACCGAGAGCTAAATCCGAGGATTTTTTTCCAAATCAAAGACTGGGAGCACCCGTTGGAAGGGCCATATTTGGGAAGACAAATGAAGGTTACTTTTAAACCTCTCCCGACTCACATCATGGATGAAATCAGAGGAATTATTGGGGATGGTATTCTTCTTCCAGAGGCTCCATAACACGTCTATCATACCCAGGTTGTATCAGTATTTCTGTCAAACTGGTATGATATGCTTCCAAATTATGCACTACTCCTTCAAAGGATAAATAAAGTGTTAAGACCATAATTCTTGATGGAAGGGGAGATACATATGCCTCTACAAGGGTACCAACTCCGAGATTCAAAGGCATAGTTAGGGGGTCTTTTTCCCCATAACACCTAGAAGAGAAGAAGGGGTATGTGTGACTCTATGATATACCTAAGCTGGTTTTGCGGGGACATGACCAATTGTATTTGTGAAGGGAAATCATCAAATTTATGGACATTTTTCCAAGTGGAGTGGTGGAAAATGTGTTTTTTTTGTATTTGAAAGAATCTCATTGTTTTGTCTTGTGTGGAAAAGGATAATGCAGCAAAGTCTACCCCATCTACCATCCCTCTAGCATCGTTGGCAACTTCCAAAGTCGGTAGAAGCCTTGGAAAAGGGAAAGGTAAAGTGGAATTCTAGTGCTTGCGGCCCTAGTTCAATGTCTTTGATTTTTGGAAATCTCATTGGGGCATTTTAAGTTTTCTCGATATGGATTCTGGGTTAAGATGATTCGGCATAGTTCTATGTCATTTTATCTTAGTTTTGGTTTGTTCCTACATTTTGCATGGTAGATATGTATAGAAGCCATTGGGACAGATGAGTAATCAGGGTAGTTGTATGCATGTAACCGTCTTGCTCTGTTTGGATAGTTTTTGAGTTTTGGGAATCGAGGGATTGAATTGACATGTAATTCATGTTCTACATTATGTGGCAGACATGATATATCTCTTTCCTTGGTTTTAATCAGGCATTTTCTTCTGCACTAAAATCTTCTTCACACTGAGTACAATTTATGTTTGTATTGGGTAGGGATAGAGGGTTTTCTTTCCTGCTTCTTTCCCTCTTGAGCCCTTGAAGCAATAAATTTTATATACTAATACATTATAATGGCTTTGCCATTTTTTCCTTTAAAAAAAAACTATATTAAAATTATTTAAATGTTCTACTACATAAGTAGCTTCAGCCATATTTCATATTAAATAATTATTTCATTAGAAATACCTTATTTGATGCTAAATTTTTTTCATATATCTTATTCTAAATATCCATCAACTTAGCAATTGTTGTTGGTTTAGATATGTTAAATTACATAGATGGAGACAAGTACAACCTAACAAATCCTGGTGCATTTTTATATGGAATATCTCATTCTTCATCCAACATGGTTGTGGCTTTCTTTTCTTTAACATAAAACTCTCACCACAAATCATTCTCGTATAAAATGTACTTCATTTGTATTTTCTAAAATGGATAATCCTATCCATTGAACCTTTCAACATTTTCTCAACTATTCTAGATTGCTCCCACTCAAACTAAAATCTCTACCGCTAAACATTGATGGAATTAATGGAAAGTGTACTGAGAGAGGAGGGGTGAATCAATACCTCTAAAACTTTTTCTTTCTTTAATCAATTAACCTTTGTAATCAATTGTATATCCACTCAATCTGATTTATACTATCTTGATGTGAGTTATATAAATTCATAATATTAACATACATGTGAACATTCATAGGAACATTCGTGAAAGTAATTGACACATAACACAAGATATGATATTGCCGAAAACTCCTGTAAGGAAGTAAAAACTGTGGTGGGGATGGCACCCACAAAATCTTCACTATTTGTAGATTGGAAGGGGCTAGTTAAGGCTTACAATTTGATCACTTCTGATGATCTCCCCTATTAAGAGTATCAGTGGAGACCTGTTAAAGTCTACTATGTTAGGAGCTTTAGCAACACTATTGAGTGTGCACTCGGTTAAGAGATTTGTAGTTGGACTGTTAAATCCACCTTCCTTGAAAGGATTTTTACACTTTTCTCCACTTTTTAGAATGATAACAAATTACAAATTGACTTGGTAAATGCAATGTACCATTGCTGATACAAATCCAATTTATTTTAAATAACCAATATTATCACCTTATGTGATTGAGGAATACCTCTGATTCTCGGTTTCTTTTTTCTTGGTTCTGATAACCAAATTCATCTTTTGTTGTTCTTGTTCTTGAAACTCTCTATCTAATCCATAGATGTGCTTGTTGGCTTTATTCATCTTCTCCTCTGTATTCACATCTCTGATAATGAATGATTACATCATCTACTTATAAGATGGATTGACATCATCAATTTTTGAGAAAAAACAATGTTAACTCTGAGATAAGGTTTACAACTGTTTACCTTGATCTCCTAGTCTATGTATTTTAAATCAATTAGAGTGATTAAAGAACTTACATTAATGTTTCTTGTTCCTAAAGAGATGGATTTAAAAAAAAAAATCAATATCCTATAAATAGAATAAGCTTTCTTTATCTGACATGGAAGTCATATCCACTTTTTGTGGGTTGTAACTGACTTTCAGTTCTGACAGTCAGTTATGCTTGACTGTCCTTCAATTTTGTTCCATTGGTTGCAATTTAAATGTATCATCGATTTGCACTGTATCCTGCATGTCGGGTTCCTCTGTCAGTTCCTCTCTTTCTTTTTGTGTTTGCATTTTTGGTTTACACACTACTTTGTGTCGTCAGTTAGCTTTGTACTTAGCCATCTTCAGTTTTCTCTTGTCCTATCTTTCAGTGTAGGCTTACCTAAAGTGATTTTTTCATACTAATGGAAAATTAATGTCATCAATCTTCCCCTTTGACATTAGTATCAAAAACTGATATTTGCAAAATACTAACAAAATGTTAAGTATGTACAATCCTTATAATCCTTAGTCATTTTATGACTCCCCCTATGTATATGCTGGTATATGATTGTTGGTGGAGTACTATATAGATGTCTGTCTATCGGTACATATCATATCTTTCCTATATACATATTATTTTCCATTTTCCATATGAATGAATGAATGAATACATATCATTTTCCTTCTTTTATTTTGTAATCATATCATTTTCCCCCTTTTTTTGATATTAAGGGCAAAGGTCTATAACTTAGATCTTATAAAAAAATTTGGAGTGTGAAGACTTCATGTCTTCCATCATTTTCTCCAAATTGTTCTTTTAGGTTCTCCAGAGCCATGTTCTCGAGTGTTATCTTGGAGTGCATGTCATAGATGATGTCTGCTACAAACATCTTAGGAGTTGCTATCAGTTGCCTTGCTGAACTAATATGTTGTTGAAGCAGTATGAGATTGGGTAGAAGTTGATCTTGGAGCTCGATGACTTCTTCTCTTAAGTGTGTCTCTGCTTCCCACATTTCCTGCCTTTGCCTTTTAATCTCTATTATCTTTTCATAATGCAACTTAACTATATTTTCTCAATCAGTGGTTAGCCTACTAGCAGTGTAAGCTAGATCTGTATCTAAGTTTTCTATATTTTAACTATTCTCTTTAGTGAACTTGTCTAATGTGCTCAGTTTCTAAATCAGGGAAATAGCTGCATTTATGATTGGATCTAATTCAGTAATGAATTTTGACAACTTTACCTTGTTCATTGCTACTTCTTGGCTGATTTTTTCAATGAGCTTTTGTTGGTACTTAAGCTCTGCTCTCTCCTCAATTGCCTTTTCTATATCAATGTTTTGCATGGTGATTACGTCGGTGAGAGTGGCTACTTGATCTAGAATTGGATTTTTCTAATCAATATCAACATTTGGTACAATTTGGTGTAAAATGTCTCGTGTTGTCTCTAGCACCCTTGAGTCTCTATGTTGTTTCTTCAGCTTCTCCTGTAATGCCTTTCTTTGGCATATTTCACCATATTCCTATAGTGCTTCAAAATCAAGTGTAGATGGGTCAGACTCTAGTATTTCAATAAGTTCATCCCAGGTGACTTCCAATTTATTATTCTTTGATTTCTTCTTCTTCTTTTGTGAGTTACCTGATAAACTTGATTTCAATAAGTTTATCAGCTTTGTCTATTGTGCTTGATAAAGTTACCTGGTGTGCTTCTTTTTGCTGCTTGGTGTCAGTTTCATCTTGTTGGGTGTCTATAGATGTCTCCACATTCACCTTCACATCATTGGTAGCACCTTTTTCAGTATCCATAGGAGTTCCATCTTTAGGTTTATCTCCTTCATTGGTGTCCTTAGCTTCATCAGTATTTGTTTCTACATTCTTATCTGTTGTATCTCCATCCTTTTTTGTATCTCCTACAGTAACTTTATCAGTGTCGGTTACAATCTAAGTATCTCTGATGTCTTTTTGACCATTGGTGCTATCTTTGTTTTCTTCTTCCTTTGTATCCTTGGGAGTATCCTTTTCAGGTGACTTGTCTTTTCTTCCAGAATATTGATAGCTTGTATCAATATTGGCATATTGCCAGGTATGTTCACCTGTGCATTATCAACCGTTGTGTCTTGCTCATTTGTTGCGACCTTTGTAACATAGACATCTTCATCATTATTTATTTCCTTTGGTGGGTCATCGATAATTTCAATGATATTTGTATCCAAAATATTGTCATTTGTGGTGTCAGGCCATGATTCATCTGCAACATTTGCATTCTTGTTTCCTGATGTGTCCATTTCTTCCTTGTCCAGCTCTACATCGGTTATGATGATCTATTCTGAGCTCTTTATAGCCTAATTATCAACTTTCTATTATGTGTCTGGGCTATCTTCCTTAGTAGGCCTATTTAGTATCTTACTCCACTTCTTGTGGGTCTCCTGTTCAAGATCTATAAGCTATCCTTAAAGAAATTTGTATACTCTCAGCTTCAGTGAGAACTCCTTTTTATGTTTCTCCATCATTTCATCAATTTCTTCTTTCTTGGATTCAGAAGGCATGAGAGTAACAAGTACTCTTTCTCTAATTTCCTTCTCATTCTTCAAAGCGAATATCCATCTAGCATATAATCTATCTAATAGTTCCCTTGGAACATTACTACCTTCAAATTGTATCGATACATATTTGAACTTGTACATTTTTTCTATGATAGCATCTTCAACTTTGTTCTGATCTTTAGGATCAAGCTTTGACCATCTTCTAATCTTTGAATCTACAATAGATCCTGATTTTGCTATAAATTCACATGCCTCATCAATATTTTTAGGAACTTTTACCCTGACACTTTTTGTCTCTATAGCTTCATCTTGCTCGGTGTCTTCAATGTCCTCTCAGGTTCTGATGAATTTCCTTCCTCTTTTGTTTTTCCCACTTTTTTGTGTGGTAACTTTCCTCTTGTATGTTATTACCTTTCCTTTCTTCAAAGGTGAAGAAGTTGAATCCTTTGATGTTTGGCTTCTTGTCCTAGAATCAGTTGTTGTCCTTGTCTTCTTAGATGGTGGAGTTGGTAGTGATTCTAACTTTGTTTCCTCAGAGTCATCCTTTTCCTTAGTTTTACCAATAGATAATTGTTCTTTGGTTTCTTCCTCCTGTTCAACTTCTTCATCCTGTTCAACTTCTTCCTTTGTTGCTGATAGAATCTTCTTGAGATTCTTTACCATCTTGTCCTTTTTCCTGACAATTTTCATAACAACTAGGCCAAATTTTATTCTTGTCTTGGCCTCCTCATATGTTCCAAACTTGGGTTGTTTATTATCCAGTGGTGAATTAATCAAGGCATCAATTTCCTTAGTTGCAAGATCAATGTTTATTTCATATTCCAATGGTTAAAGTCATGCAGTCCTCGGTATAGTAGGCTTGATATATGTATGATCTGTATCAACCATAAAACATATCTCATCTTTGTGTTTCTCAGTGATTTGTTCGGGGATCCTTACCCTCTTTTTCCTTTGGTCTTTGAATACTTTGAAGTATTCATTCATGACTATTTCAAAATTATCTCCAAGTGAGGCTATATGCTCACTGATCTACATGGTTACTAGTTTGGTGCTGTCCCATTTAACATTTTCTAGCAATGGGAATGTTTCTTGAAAGTAGAAGAGAATACACATTATGAGTGAGCCAGACTTACATGTGTTTGAATTTTCATTCCTGATAGTCTTTAAGTTATTGTTCAACTGATTTAGTAGAAGTTTGGATAAGTCTAATTATACTCCCTTCTTCACAATTTTGTAGGCGGTGTCTACTACACCTAATGCAATATTTTTCAATCTCCTAGCTTGGAAGAATTTGTATCCTAGAACGCATGCACCAAATTTTATCTCATCATCGGTATTGGTGATAACTTTAGTCCTCTGTCATCTTCTTAGTTTCTTCCTTAGGTGGATACTTCAGTGCTTTCACCTTTTCAGTTATAGGGTAACCAGTGACAGCATGGATAACATCTCGGGTTGTCACCTTCGGTTCATCCAACCATAGTTTTTGATTGTTCATTCTTCTTAGCACTAACCAAATCCACTTGGTTTTGAAGACCTTTGGGAACATTAAGGCATTGGTGAGCCCTTTTACCTCTATATGCTTGTGTTCATCTTTTAGTGTTCCATCTTCGTTGCATATCTTTTTATAAGATTCTTCAACCTCTGAGTTTCCTATCTCTGCAATCTTGCAGTGTATGAAAGATTAAACATCTTCCATGAGTAAAACCCTAGATGGTATGCATGAGAACACTCCAGCATCATCAGGTTGTGAGGAAACCTTAGGATATATCTTGTAGTTAGGTTCCTCACATGCCGAATTCTTGATGAGCTTGAACTCATCCCTTGTTGTGTTCTTGGATTTTGCAGTTCTTGATGTCGAGGCCATTTTTACTAGTTTAGGGCTTCCTATGAAATGCGTAAAAAATAGAGTTGTCGATTCTGTAGAACTTAGTTTTTACTCTAGCAAAGATTCTTGAAGTGGTTAGGAGTGTTGTGTGTCAAGTTCTGTTCTCTCTATGATATTTCTGCTCTCTACTCAAAAATTGCCTTGCTCACTCTGCTCTTGGTCGTTGTGAACAATGAGCTATTCCATTGCCCTATTTATAGCCGATGCCCTAAAATGCATGTCATTAATTCTTACCAACTCCTCAGTGTACAAAGACAGAGTTCATCAGTGAAGACTTCATTATTCCTTCAGTGACACTTATAACATTTGGGAGCAGCGTTATTCCTTTTGATTTTATCGACGGGTTTCGGTATTTCAAACCATTTGTTCACTTGGCTCAGTTACCGATGATGCTCAGTTTATACTAGCAACTTGGCTTTTAACTGACACTTCTCAGTAAGTGTAGGCACCCTTTTCTTTGAGTGTATACCGATGGGTTTCAGTATATATGCCCGATGCCATTTTTATCATAGATTTTAACAAGTAATACAATGATACATCTTTCCTTTTGCTAATTTGGCATTATATCAAAATAATATGGAACTGATGTAATATAATAACTTGGGGTAATGCAGTTCCATACTTTTTCTACTTAGGTGGGGGTGGGATGTCACTAGATCCATTGGATGGGGTGTCACCATTTGCATTACTCGGTCCAGCTTCATCATTGTTTGAAGCTCATCTCCACATTTTGTCTCTAGCTCTTATGATATCTTCAATGGTGTTTCCATTGGGAAATGTGTTGGTCTCTATCATTCGGTCTCTGCAGTCTTTCTTGAGATGACCTACTTTATGACAGTGTAAGCATGCCATTCCAGGGTTAGTCCAGCCTCTAGAATTTCTAGTTCATTGTCTCATATAGTTTGCAGCTATGTGACCAAATCTTCCACATCCTGTACAATTTTTTCAAGTATTGCAATCCCATACATACTGATTACTGACTCTTTTTGGTTGATAGGGAGTTTCTTGACCTTTTGGCTTCCATGCTTTCCTTTTCCTCTTCCAGAATTCGAGAGTTGTGTGCCCATTCATTTTGCAAGTAGGTCAGTATTTGTCCATGTAGGTTTCCTTTTTAGGTTGTTTCATCTTAGACTTACATTCATATTCTTTATGTCCTTTCTTGTTACATTTATAACAAAATCCTATGAATGAACATGTGGATTTAGGAATACCTTTCATTTTGTCTCTGCATACATTTGATGTATGGCCTTGCTTTCCATAGTGATTGTGTGTAAGCTTTCTAGGTCTTGGATTTGCATAAACATTCTTTGGATCAATTTGATTTGATGATTATCCATTCTCGATAAAGCCTAGACCATTGTTGGTGTTGACTCTCCGTTGACCTTCAAGAAAATCATCCATTCTTTTATTCCTTTCTTCAAATTTCTTGATAATCTCATTATGTTGCTGCTGAATTCTTATTTCATGTTTCAATTTTTCATTCTCATCTCTTAGCTCACTGATAGTTTCTATTCTCTCAATGAGTTCAACATTTATTCTATTTTCCTCTTGACTCATGAGAATAATTTGATTTGTAACTTCATGGTTATGCTCTATTAATCTTTGTATTTTATATTCTTTATCTTGTAGCTTTTTTATAATCTTTCTTCCATCATCAATAGCCAGTGTTCTTTCTTGCTCAGCTTGTCGAGTATTGTTCACGCCATCAATTATCCTTACCATTTGTGCCTCTTGACCAATTTGTAGAGATTTAACTTGTCCAGCCAGATGTTGATTGATTTCAGTTAGGGTTGTGATGCTTTCTTTTGATGTGTTTGATGCTTTGCTTGCTGTTGATTCTGAAGACTCAAAGAAATCTGGTATCTCTTCCTCATGGTAATCTGTTTCATTACAGAGAGATGTCATAATATTTCTTTCATCTAACAGCTGTCTCATGTTGATTCTAGCTTCTTTATACTGTTTATAGAAGATCTTAATTTCAAGCTTCTTATTCTCAATATTTTTATCGAGTCTATACTTCTCCATTGTATGATCTTTTCTATTAAGCCTTTAAGCTTTTCCAAAGAAGAGACTTAGCTCTTATACCAATTGTTGGAATTAATGAGAAGTGTACTAAGAGAGGAGGGGTGAATTAGTACCTCTAAAATTTTTGATTTCTTTAATCAATTAACCTTTGTAATCAATTGTATATCCACTCAATCTAATTTATACTATCTTGATGTGAGTTATATCAATTCATAACATTAACATACATATGAACATTCATAGAAACATTCGTTAAAGTAATTGACACATAACAAAAGATATGACATCACAGAAAAGTCATGTAAGAAAGTAAAAACTATGGTGGGGATGACACCCACAAAATCTTCACTATCTGCGGATTTGAAGGGGCCAATTAAGACTCACAATTTGATCACTTCTGATGATCTACCCTATTAAGAGTATCGGTGGAGACCTGTTAAAGTCTATTTTGTTAGGATATTTAGCAACACTATTGAGTGTGCACTCAGTTAAGATATTTTTAGTTGGCCTGGGTGCCAGCAAGAAGTTGAGTCCACCTTTTGGGCAAAAAGTGGAAGTGTTTTCCCTATTTTTAAAATTTTCTCTCAATTCATGTGAAAATTTGAGGCACTTAGAGATTTAATCTAAAAACACTTCAGTAATATAAAATGTAGTGCTCGGAGTCTACTTTTCAAATATGTAATTTATTTAAATACCCACATGGTAGAAATTATTTTAGTAGGCATGTTTAAAAACTACTTTTTCAAAATGCCTGTTTCAGGACCATACCACACACGTGTATGACCACCATATTTTGACCTAAATAAATGAATTTTTATGAATCCTTCTGGGGAAAGATACCTAAGACACCAAAGATTGATGAGAATATGTTTGCTTTTTTTATTAAATATTTTTTATTTAATTAATTTTTAATTGACTATAAAATATATTTTTGAAACCTTTGGTGTATGACCACTATAATTTGATGAAAAATTCACATTTTCTCAAAATTATTTTTTTTATCTTCAAGTAAATTCTATGTAGATTGATGTCATATAATTTTTATTTTTTTTAAATGTAAAAAAGAAAAAGTTATTAAAGTTTTAGTGAACATTACTATTTTAAGTTTTGGTACCACTTTTGATTAATAAATATTGTAAAAATAGTAAATTTAAACATATCACTATAAATTTTCTATTTTATAATCTAGACAGTAAGTGCTCTAATGGGTTTTCATTTCATCAAAAAATTCAATTAGGAAGACCCTCAAAAAATTATGACAAGACATAAATCTGGTATTCAAATGCCTTAGCCATTATTTTGGAGGTCCAAGCATAGGCTTGGTCCCACCAAGCCTGTTTCAAACCGAAATCCAATGCAAAGGGTGGTCTTGTAAATTCTAAATTTAAAAAATGCGCACACTTTTAAAAATGTGTACCCATTTCTTAAATATAATAAATTGGCATAGAGAAATATGTTTCTTAAAAAAAATTTAAAAAAAAATTAAAAATTAAAAAATGGGCACCTGTTTTGAAAAAAAAGGGTACCCATTTTTTGAATTTTGGATCGGGTGTCTGAGCCTAAGATGGGTGCCCATTTCTAGCGGCATTTTTCAAGTCCAAAAGACTTTCGCTGAATTCGCACCCAACTTCTTGCATTTACCCTACTATTAAATCCACCTTCCTTGATAGGATTTTTAAACTTTGCTCCACTTGTTAGAATGATAGAAAATTACAAATTGACCTGGTAAATTCAATCTACCATTGCTGATACAGATCCAATTTATTTTACATGAAAAAGATTTTCCTCGTATGTGATTGAGTAATATCTCTGATTCTCAGTTCCTCTGTTCTTGGTTCTGATAACCAAATTCATCTTTTCTTGTTCTTGTTCTTGAAACTCTCAATCTGACCCATAAATGTGTTCGTTGGCTTCATTCATCTTATCCTCTATATTCACATCTCTGATAATGAATTATTGCATTATCTATTTATAATATGGATTGACATCATCAAGTTTTGAGAAAAACAATGTTAACTCTAAGATAAGGTTGACAATTGTTTACCTTGATCTCCTAGTCTATGTGTTTTAAATCAGTTAGACTGATTAAAGAACTTGCATTAATGTTTCTTGTTCCTAAAGAGATGGATTTAAAAAAATAAATCAATATCCTACAAATAGAATAAGCTTTCTTTATCTGATGTGAAAGTCAGATCCACTTTTTGTGGGCTGGAACTGACTTTTGGTTCTGACAGTCGGTTATACTTGACTGTCCTTCAATTTTATTCTGTCAGTTTCACTTTAAATGTCTCATCATTTTTCACTGTATCTTGCATGTCGGGTTCCTCTGTCAATTCCTCTCTTTCTTTTTGTCTTTGCATTTTTGGTTTACACACTAAGTTGTGTCATCGGTTAGCTTTGTACTTAGCCATCTTCGGTTTGCTCTTGTCTTGTCTTTCAGTGTAGGGTTACCGAAAGTGATGTTTGTATACTAATGACAAATTAATGTCATCAAACATAACCAACTTTGATACTAATTTTTAAAAAGTTAAAATTATTTTTTTTTCAATAGAATGTGAGAATTAAAAATAGAAAACACACTAAACACCCCATTTATAGTAGCTCACCAAAATTTGCAGCACCTATTCTTCAAACATAGAAATATTATTGTTATTAACTTCTTTGAGACATCTAATACACCCAATCTAGAATTATATTTATATAATTGTTTAGCTATTTGACTACGTGGAGGGATCACTACAATGAATAGATTAAATAACTAAAAGTTCATGAGCCTTGGATTTCATCTTCATAACACATTTTAACAACATCATATGAGTCATTCATTAGTGAGAAAAAATCAGGAAAAAAAAATAGAAACACCCAAGTGTTGTTCATTGAAAATATGAGAAAATATTGTGGGAGATAATAGCTAATGAAGTGAGCTATGGTGGACAAGAAAAATACAAGGATTTTTGTAAATAATGAGAACCCCAAGTGAAGATGAGAGACAACTAAGAATGAATTTGGAAAGGATATAAAAAAAGGATATGTGGAGATGCATAAGAGAGGGGTAGAGATATTGATCAAGGAGGGGTTGAATTTATGAATTTTGGAAGACCAAATTGGGGGAGGATAGAAGTATGCACATAATACTTGGTGGTGATCCCATCTCAAAGACTACGTAGAGAGGGATCATCCACCCAGTAGTAGAAAATTTGTGAATGATTTGCTACCAAGAGGGTAATAACGAAGAAAGAGGCCAAGGGTCAATAAAGAGGAGGATCTATTCATGGAACAGTAGATAAATCTTGGGTAGAGTTGAGGTAATATGTAGAGAGAGGAAAAGGCTAATTAGTAGACCATATCTGTAATAATATGTAAAATAGATTTGATTTGAATAAAAATTATGATTCATTGTTGCGATTCTTTTTTTAAAGAACTGTATGTCTTGAGATACATTTACATTTACATAATTTATTGAGATAGTTGACAACTTCATGTACTTATATTATTATATTTTTATGATGATGATTACTTATTTTGTTCTTTTACTTCAGATCTAATATGAATTGCACATTTCATAGTAATACAAGGGTCTATACAATTTTTTTCTATACATGATAGAATTTATTTTGTAGCTCACTCTTTTATTGTATATATTTTCCAGTTGGCATTTCACTAAATGGTTCACTCATAGATGTTATTGACACTCTTGGTTCAATCCCATGGTTCCATATATTGGTGGCATATGTATATTGTTTCAATTTGTTTTGAGAGCATATGCATATCATTTTTTTTCTCCTCTCCTTTGTCCTTGATGCAAATAGGGGGAGAGGTTAGTGTTTTGACAAAAAGTACAAAGGTGCAGTTTTTTTCTCCTCTCCTTATATTGTCCTTGATACTAAACACACTAACTAGTTACTATCTAGTTAATATGTATTTTATCATTTGAATCATGAACTACTCAGGATTAGTTGACATTCAATACTCATTTTGATGGTCATTTGATGATTATTCTTATGGTATACATTCTTAGTCACATGGTACAAATACATTGATTACAACAACTTGGTTCCATGGCACAATCATTTGGTTGATACATGATCATTTTCTATATATACTTTGTTTGGTTGATACACGATTTTGGTAGATTTATGTTTTCATGAGAATTTGGCATTCAATTGATCTTGATATGACATATACATTAAAATATATTGATTGCCTTGAAATTGGCGTACATATGCAATTTAGTTGATGATTACATACATGTCAATTTTAAAACCTATATATCTCTACCCTACTAACATGACAAAAACAGCATGACATAGTGATATTAATGGATTTCCCAATATGATATGATAGATTATAGTGTTATTTAATTGAGTTTGCAGTAATTATAGTTGATAGGATGATCATAAAATTGATACATAGCAGTTGTATTACATGTTTAATTATTTGGTGATACACTCATTATTAGTGACAATGATACATACATTAACTTCCATAACTTGATATATTGGTCTTCATTTACTAGTCAACATACATTTGACATATATAGTTTGATCACTACACTTATTTGTATAGAGCATGTGTGAGAAGGAACTTATCTCATTTTTATTGGTAGAAGGTCTCGAGACTAGTTTTAAATTGCATTGAGCAATGAAGATGTTGATGTTTTATAAGTGATAGTCACTTTAAGAGACTAGGTTCACAAAAGACACTTGTTTATGAAATAAATAAATCCCATCTGAATAGTTTTAAAAGGGGATCGACATCTTATATTTTTATTAAATAAAAGAAGTGTAGTTTGTATCATTTTAAATTTTTAGAATCCCTCAAGCCCAAGGAAGATAAGGTACGATTCTATGACAAGGTTTTTGTTTGGCTAGGACAACATCAAAAGATTATTTTAGAAATGGATATAGTAAAAAATCTACTCAATTTTTATTTGAGGTTATATCACAGAGTTTTTGGATGGTTACAGGTGGGATATTTTGTAGATGGAAATGTTTGAGGCAGGTTCCATAGAAGTTGAGACAACAAAAATAGGACAATAATACTTAAAAACAACAAAGTGAAATTATTGTTTTTGGTTGAGAAATATGTGGAAAATGATATGAAGGAGATCTTTGTGCAAAGTATACGAGATTTTGTGAAGGAAGTTACAACTCACTTTTTTCTAGGTGTTTTCTTTTTAAGGCTTTTCTTGTTAATCTTTCTTTGGTTTTCATAGTATTTGTTTTTTGTATTGTAAGAATATATCTATTAGTTATCTCTATCATTTATGTCATTTTGTTAAGGGTTTTGTTAATGCATAGATTAGAGTCTCATTATAGTCGAGGGCAAGATTTATTGTGGTGTTTTTAATGCAGAGATTAGAGTCTGATTATAGTCGAGGGTAAGATTTATTGTGGTGTTTGTTCATTTTCTTTCGAAATATTTCTAACCAAAATTAGAGTTTCTTTTTCATTTCAAAGAAGCTATATTTATTTGTTACTATAATACCATAATGTCTGTCCCAAGTTGAAACCCTAGTTGAGGGTTCTTGGGTAAGAGTTTGTATTAGTCTTTTCTTTAAACCCTTGAATTGGGTCTGTGTAGTTGAACTGTCTAACCAGAGGTTGGCTCTGTAAACTATGAGTTACATGTTGAGTTGGATCTTCTCATAGTGTGGTCTAAAGTTGTTGATATCTATGTAGAGATTAGTTTATGCTATGTGTCATGTTTCTTAACTATATCAAGATTTTTGTTAAGAAGTATTTGTCTTGAGGAAAGTTTGTATACCGAGACACTTAACTTGTAAAGTAGAGATAAACACGCATCATTTTTGTAAATAACATACTTAAGTTTTGATTACTCTTATTTGTAAAGTAGAGATAAATGCACATCAATCATTAAGGAATTTTTAAAGAAAGACAATTTTTTTTTCAAGAAGAACATATAGTTTTGATTAAGTTTGGAAAATAGTTTTATATGAAAGTTACCTTGCAGTGGATCAGTTTGAAATGCTTTAAAACATGATAGTGTGGAAGAGAGAGATTAAATTTTCATGATACATTCAGTATTCATTTATACACATTAGTTTGACAATAAAACTTGTCTAGTTAATAATATTGTCATCTATGTTTGGTATGATGCACTGTTTGATACAAAATACATATTATATCCAATGATATATTATATTGAATCAAGATTTCTATTCTGATTTAGATAGTCTGCCTTTGTTTAAATCAGATATTATAAAAGTGAGCATTGTAAGTCTATTGAGGCATTATAAGTCCATAAAGATGTTGATGAGGCTAGTGAGACATCTTTGTCAATGAGACAATACAACCAGTGAGACATTTGTTAAAAAAAATTTCAATTAAGCCATTGAGGCATTTCTACTGGATTTATTCCTCAGGAGGATTTCCACTAAGGACATCACTTGTGCTATGTTTTTATTGTTATCTTTGATGTGTTTTCTGTCATGTTAATATACTCATCATATTTCATTCAATCTTTAAGTTCATTTGATTTACAAGAATATACTCATTACCCTTTAAGTTTACATTCATTATTGTTGACCATGTTGAATTGATAAAAAAAATCCTTAATGTCCTCACATTTGTTATGTCATAAATATTATCTAAGACATTGTGAAATTGTTATACCACCGATTCACCCCACCCCCCACCCCCTCTGACTGGTATTGTAATCCCACAATAACATCTCCCTCATTTCTTCAAGGTACACTTATCTTTATCACACTTCAATTTTTCATTTCCTCTTTAGCATTTACAGATTTAAGTTACTCAATTTGTCTCGCTTCTCACTTTCCACAGTATAGAAAATAGAAACCCCTAAGACTTGAATCCAAAATTGACATCACTCTATCCTTTCTTGTGGTGTTGATTTAATTGGACTAGAGATGGCTTCATATTCTAATGTACCTTGTATATATATGTGTGTATATATACCATGTATATATATATGTGTGTGTGTGTGTGTG
>MU228021.1:68727-79336 GCA_018584345.1 Thuja plicata
AGAGGGAAGATAGAGAGATGTAGACACAAATGTATAAGAAAGAGTGAAAGATGGAAAGGAGGGGAATAAGGAAGAGAGAAAATAGATGTAAAAAAAGGGGAGATAAAGAGATGGACACAATTGGAGAGGAAGATATGTAGAGATAGAAATATAATGTTAGGCATAGGAAGTAATATACAGAAAGAGGGAGAGAGATAAGTCTAGAGATAGATAGAGTAGGATATAGAAAGAGAAAAATGAAAAGATACTTACAAAGGCAGACAAATAAAGATAAACACACACACACACACACACACAAAATCTACTTCTCTTTCTCACAATTTGTTTATATATGTACATCTTATTCTTGATCTCTATTTTTCCCTCCCTCTAGGTAGAGTTAATGATGAAAAAGCAACAAGAGGATAGAAAGCATATTGCCACCATTGAGTAGCTGAGAAATGGTTGAAGTTAAGAAGTACTAGTTGTAGAAAGCTATTGAGGTGGAAGTTACTATTGAGTGCCTTGTGTTGTTAAAAGTAGAGATCCAAATAAGGATGATGCAACTTTAGACAATTTTAAATGATAAAGTATTTTGGGGTTACATTAAATAACAAAAGAGTTGATAATTTTGTTTTTAAACACCATGCCTCTTTTAAATAATAACTTGAGTTTATTTTTTCATAAATGATTATCGGTAATAAATATATTTCAAAGTAGGTAATTGTTGATGCTTTTTCACTATGAATTATTATAATTTTCTCTCTAATGTAAATTTTCAAGTATTAAAACTCTTGAAGAAACCGCTAAATTTACTTCACAAAAACCACAAGGGAACCCTTGGATTTATTTAAAACAAGTCCTTTGGACATAAACTTATGTAGGTTGAAAGATATATTGTATATTTAAATATGATTTTTTTTTATCAAAATTAAATATAATCATTTCTATATGAGACATAAATTGAGTAGTCACATGAATGAGGTTATAATAGTATAACAAAAAGGGGGAAAATAGTATATTCCTATCTAACATATTGTATAAGCTAAAAATTATATCAAAGTTTGACACGGTCATTTTTTCTTAGTTAAAGTAAAGATGAAAGAGGAATGTATCACGTAGTGACTAGTTCTAGTCTTTTTAGTATTTTAATTTGTAATATTGTATAAAATATGTTGTCTACCTTACTTTGGAGTTTGACATTAAAATTTATACCTACAAAAATAATAATAATGAAATATTAATATAAATAAATACTTCTCATATATTAAATTCTTAGATTTTTAACATATAATATATATTTTATGTTTTTATTTTTTTATATTATATCTAAAAATTATAATTTTATTATATAAAATATAAAATTATTTATTAAAATCATATAATATTAAATAGGCTATATTATTGAATTATATTTAATATATAATAGCATATAATAATTATTTATTATATTAATACCAAATACATCATTTATAGACTATATTACTTTAAATTTATTATTATATTATATTATAATATTTAGATTATATATTTTTAAATATTTAATTTAACGTACTATATCATAATATATTATATAAGATGAAAGAGTAAATTATTTTAAACAGATGAGCGGGATTTAGCAGCGAGATTTAGCAGTGAGAGAAAACAACGAGATTTAGCAGGGTCTTTGGCAAATATCTTTCTGGATCTCTGGTCTTCAGCGATGCATGGATAGTGACGCATGCCCTGGGGACATGGATGTAGTTTGTGGAGGAGAATGCTCCTCCACTTTGGTTTGAGTTTTCTCACTTGTGCTCATTAATTTTTTTCAGTTTTGCGTTTACTTCTCTTATGGAAACAGGCTCTGATGGCCCCGTTAAACTTGATAACGTTATGGTATCGCCTTCATCTTATACTTTTCCCTTGGCCTCTGATGCTTCTACCTTTCCCTCTGGTTCTGTCACCGTACCTTTGGCTGCTAAACCTAACCCTAACCCTTCAACCTTACCTCTGAAGAAGTCTTTTGCTGAAACGGTGGCACCTAGCAATCATGGGGTCTCCATTGATGCGATATTTGTGTAGGTGTTTGTAGGAAAGAGATCGTTTGAAGAAGGTAAGGACTCTCCCAACATCTTGACTGAATTTTTTGTCTCTCCCAATGATGCTATGCTTAAATAAATTGCAATGGAGAAGTCTCGGCTCTGTGACATTGCAATTTTCTTTGCTTGCGCAGACATTGAAAAATGCCCTCCTAGGAAGTTTCTTGATGATTCTTTTCATCATTTGTGGAATTTGAAATTAGGGCTTAAAATATCTTTCTGTATACAAGTCCAGAAAGGGCTTTTTATTATTTTCTTTGGCAGTCATGAGGCTCAGACTGAAGCCCTAAAGCGACAGTATTGGAATGTCGGTAAAACATCCTTTAGGGCTTTGGCCTGGTCACATGATGTGGTCTGTGAAGAAGTTTTGGCATTGTCTTCACCCAGATGGATTATTATAAAGGAGGTCCCTCCTTTCTTATGTAAATTCCTTGCTCAACTGCTTGCACCGTTTGGATCCATTTTTAGAATTGATGAAACCTCCTGGCTTGTGTCTAATCTAGATGCTAGGGTTTTAGTCTCTCTAAAACCAGGAATTGATATCCCTCATAAACTTACCTTGAAAATTCATGGAGAAGCTATTACCTGCCCGATTGAAATCCTCGGGGGTCTTAATGCCTGTTATTTGTGTAAAAAAGAAGGGCACATTCAGAAGAAATACCTGATTATTAATAAGAAGAAGACTGAACTGACTCAAGGGGACATTGAGAGTAGCATCCCTAATAACAGAGAACTGGCTATTATTCCCTCTACCTTGAATCCTAATAGGAATGTCGATAAACCTTCTGGTCCTCTCACTAGAAAAGGAACTGATAAACCCAGCACTAATAACTCTATAGTTAATCAACCCAGTAAGATTCAATACTCTGCCATCTCTGACCAGAGAAACACTTTGAGGGATAATGAGGGTTTTCAAGCAGTGAAAAACAAGAAACCTAGGAAAAAGAATGCTCAACAATTGGCCCTTGATCAGATCTGTGCTACCCCTAAAAATAACCCCTTTGCTGCTTTGGCTTCTCCTACTTTGTTGATTGAAGATGGACCCCCTGTTGATAGTATGATCTCCAGTAAGAATATTTCAGAAGGCCAGAGCTTAATCCATGGTAGGTCTGGTGATGCTACCATGAGCGAGGTCACTACAGACTTGGTTAGTTGTCCTAACCTGAATGTTGTCCCCCCTTATCATGATAGCACCATCATCCCTCCCATCTCTTCCCTTAACAAATTGGATGATTTTTTCTTCATTGAAGTCATACTTGCTAACAAAGGTCCTGATAATACTAAGTCTCAGAATCAAGTTGGTGCTAAGTTTAATGGGAACCTTGGAAATTCTGATTGCATGATGACCCAGACCCTGGATGGATCTCATGCTATTGGGGATTTCAAATTGATTGGCTCCCAGCCTAACTTTACCCAGCCATTTAATGATGAGAAAGAGGATGATTCCCTCACGGGATATAATGGCTCTAAGAAAAAAGGCAGGCCCTTAGGCTTTAAAAATAAAAAGAAGAATGGGGAGATATCGGCTCCTCTTACTGGCCCTTCATTGAAATCTTCATCATGAAGTGTATTTCTTGGAATATAAGAGGCCTTGAGTCTCCTGATAGGAAATCTATCATCAAGAGATTTTTATTGGGGCATAAAAACATAGATTTTTTTATGATGCAAGAGCTTAAAGCTGTTAACTTTCTTCTTAGCTCCTCTCTGGACTTTATCTGGAGGGATGCTATTAAAATTTTCACCAATCATCCTAAAGGGAAAGGTGGTGCTGCTTTACTCATCAATCCTTACTAGGAAAAATATATTAACTCGGCTGGTTTCTCCCCTTGAAACCAAGCAGCATGGGTTGTTATTGATTTTAAAGGTTCATCCTTTGGCGTCTGTTCTATCTACGCTCCTAATGAGGTTAAGGATAGGATCATTCTATGGAATTGGTTGTTTAACCTTCCTGACATTCCCTGGATCCTGGCTAGAGACTTTAACATGGTCAAGGATCAAGATGCTAAGTTTGGTGGTCTTCCTTTTGCATGGAAACATCAAGAGAAGTTACATTGGGATTGCTGTAAACATAAATTTAATTTGTTTGATCCTATGGAAGGGTGTAAAAGGGATACCTCTGGCCTCTGGTACACATGGTGTAATTTTCAATAGGGGTCTAAGAGGATTTACTCTAGGCTTGATAGATTCTATGTGAACTTTGATTTTTTTTCTTTCTCTCCTAACCAACAACATTCCCCTATTTTTGGCTCTTCCTCTACTCTTTCGGATCATCTCCCTATAAGTGCTCTCATTAACATTAGAAATGCTCTTGCTCCTAGCATTCATCATAATGAAAAATTTATCCTTAATACTTCATTGCTTAATGACCAGGACTCTTGTGTTGTTGTTAAGATGGTTAGGTTGTTTAATCTTGCTAATAATTTCTCCTCTCAAGTTGATAGGTGGAATAGAAATGTCTCCTCGTGGAGGAAAATTTTCCAAACCCTAGGCCAAAGGAAGGCTAAAAACTATAGAAGAGTGGAAAATGTATTAAATGAATGCCTTCATCTTGCTAAAATAGATGTGCAAGATAATCCCACTTCCATTCCTCATGTTGAACGTGTCTCGACTGCCAGAGATACGCTGAGGAAACATCAACATATTAAAACCATTGGAGCCTCTGTTAGAAGCTGACAGCAATGGTTGAAATATGGGGATAAGGGTTCTAAATTCTTCTTCAATTACCTTAAACAAAAGTAGAGTAAGGAGAAAATTGATAGAATTGTGGTTGATAACTAGGAGCTCAATGATATTAATGACACTGTTGCTGCCTTCAAGAAGTTTTACAAAGCCTTATTCAATTCTGAGGACAGTAGCAATGCCAAAGAGCTCAGAACTAGACGTCAGAAGCTTATTCCCAAGAAATTTACAGAGGATGTTGTCTCCATCCTTAGGGCTAGGATCTCGGTTCAGGAGATCTTTGATGCTATATCTACTCTCAAAAAAGATAAAGCGCCTGGGCCTGATGGTCTCCCTGCTAAATTTTACAAATCCAATATTGATTGGATTGCCAAGGACTTATTTGACCTATATTCAGAAGCCTATGATAGTGGCACGCTTGGCAATTCTATCAATATGGGGATTATCAAACTTATCCCTAAGGATGGAGATAAGTCCCTTATCAAGAATTGGCGACCAATTACTTTGCTTAATGTTTCATATAAAATTCTGGCCAAAGCCTTGGCTTCTCGGCTTGTTAATGTTCTTCCTAAGTTCATATGTCCCACTCAGATAGGATTTATTAAGGGTCGGTATATTTTAGAGAACCTTGTCACCAGTTGGGCGTCAATGGATTGGGCTAAGACATCGAATTAGAACTCTGCTATGTTTCTTTTAGATTTTGAGAAAGCATATGACCGCGTTGAATGGGAATTCATCTTTTCTATTCTTCAGGTATTTGGATTCCCTGATGAATTTTTTAGGTATATTCAAGTCTTGCTTAAGGATTCTTCTGCTAGAATTGAAATCAATGGTTTTCTATATAACCCTATACCTCTGTCCCAGTCCATTCGACAGGGATGTCCCCTTGCTCCTACTCTCTTTGTCATTGCTTCTAATGCCTTGTACTATATCCTCAGAGATAACACTACTTCTCCCAAAGTTAATGGGATTTCTCTCCCTGATAATTCTAAGCTTCTTAATATCCAATTTGTGGATGATACTTCACTTTTCCTTGAACTATCTTGTATTAATATTCAACATCTTAATCTTAAACTTGATCTATTTGAGACCATTTCTAGAGCTCGCATATCCAAATCTAAATCTATTATGCTTGGCTAGAAAGAGGAGCCTCCTGATTGGTTTCTCCAGTTTGGATACTCATGGGGTGGACCCAATAAGATTGTCAGATATTTGGGGGTTCCCTTTTCCATCTTCCCATCTCTCAAAGAAATGTGGATTTGGATTAAGGATAAAATTGTTAAGAAGCTCTACAAGTGGGATAACAGGGTGTTGTCGCTTGCTGGTAGAGTGCAAGTGTGTCAGAAAATTTTGTCATCTTATAGTATATATTACTCCTCTATCTGGATGTTCAGTAACTACCAAGTGTTTGAGATTTAGAAATCCATTAGGAGATTCTTATGGTCTGATGGCAAAGGTCACAGGAAGAAACATGTTTTTAAATGGACTTGGTGTCATGTTGCTAAGAAATATGGTGGCTTAGGCCTAAAATACCTTAGGATCCAAGGAATTTCCCTTACTGCTAAGTGGATTTTTCAGGCTCTTGATGGTCAGGAACCTTGGAAAATTCTTCTTAGAAACAACATTCAGTACGGTTATCCTAAGCAGGCCAAACATTGGAAAAATCTTCATTTTTCTGATCTGGTTGCTGGGTCCTTCCTTGTCTCTGTCCAAGGTTCCCTGGTTTTCAAGTCTATCTGGAAAGCCTGGGAGCTTGTGAGGGGTTTCATCTATAATTCCAAATTTTCTAGCAATAACTCTATTCACGGTGAGCATTCTATATGGTGGAATCTACAACATAATGGTAAGCCTCTTTCCATGACTCAAGTTTGTTCTGCAAAATTTTGGAACAACCTTGGTATCAAGAGCTTTATTGACATTTTGGAGAATGATAACCTTGCTAGTTGGCAGGATATTAGAATCAAGTTTGATCTTCCTGTCTCCCATAAACGTACATATAATATGGTTTCCAATGCCTACCGCAATCTTAATCTTCCCTGTAGGTGTGATGTGGACTCTCATAGGTTTCTGAATTTCCGTTGGGATGATGGATCTCTCCTACATAAAATTAAAGCTAAAGATATATATAAGGTGCTCAATAAAGACAACTTTGTTATTTATCACCTTAATACCACTTGGTATATGAACTTGAACTCTCTTGAATGGCAAAAAATTCTTGACAGATTTTGGAAATCGCATATTCCCCCCAAAATCTTACATTTTAAATGGCAGCTTCTTCTTGATAGACTTCCTGTTAAAAATCATGTTGGTAATACTGAATTTTATACTATTTGTAGGATTCCTAAAAATTTAAGGCATATATTTTTTACTTGTCAATTTGCTAGGATTATATGGAAGTTTTTTGGAATCTCTATAGCTGATCATGTTCCTGTTTTAGATACCATTCTTGGCAACATATCTGGTCTTAAAAAGGATGCTAATTTTTTCTGGAACATTCTCTCCTCTCATATTCTTTGGTTTATTTGGAAATGTAGAAATGAGAACAAATTTAAAGATGTTGGTAGATCCCTTACTTTGTTTCATTTGAAACTCATACATTTTAAGATTGCCTCGTAGATTTGCTGCATTATGAAGCTCGAGATGGACAAGCTAAAAAGATTCCTCCATGATGGGCTCGCTTCGATGTTCATTTATGAGATGAAGCATGGGCAAAGCGATTTCCTGCCAACCTATTGGGTGATGGTTGCATTTAATTGGTGGGAAAATCATTTGTGTACAAATCAGTTTTGATTTGGTTTGCAGTTGGGTAGTGAAAATGGGCTCCATGGAAACATTTTTTATTGATAAATAGGCATTGAAAGAATTTGAGCAATTACAATCCAAACTCAGTCAAGAGTTGTTGCGTTTAGAGAAAACGCTTTCAAAGTTTAGGTTGCCTAAAAGATTCAATTCACTTCCTACTAGCAAAGGTCCAACACCACAAAATAAAGAAGATGAAGTGATTAGCATGTTTAAGGAGTATAGCACTCTTCCTCAAAAAATTAAGAAGGAACTTCCTTTCATGATTTACATGGATTTGTACCTGAGTCTTTGCCATAAGACAGAGTTTGCAAGGAAGAAATATCACACTATAGCTCATGAATTTTTTACACATGAAATGGATAGAGAATCTACACATAAGGATGATACAACTCTCCATCATAATGATTTGGTATCTTCAAATTCCTATGAAGTATGCAAAAATTTATATGATGAATTTGATAGACATGCTGATTTGATTCAAGAAGACACTAGAACAACTTTGGGTAATGATTTATCTCCAACATCCTTGCAAGAGGTGACTCAAGAAGTTTCTACTATAGAGGCTACTTCTAATTTTCATAACATCAATGATGGAACTTTGCATGAGCATGAGACAACAATGTTTTCACATATGAAAAATGAACCTATTGAATTGTTGTATGAAAGTACTCAGGAATTGGGTACCAATGATGCATTGTATGTTGAGGATTCATGTCATGGTGAGTCTGATTTTCCATATCAGACCTTTGAAAACAAGCTAGAAGATTCATATGTTGATATGGAATCCTAAGATCGTGCTTTGTATGGGCATGCAGTTACATTGGGAGTGGAAGTGTGTGAAGATACTGTCATACCAGCAACTTCTACCTTGCCAGTTGAGCCATCATATGAGGTGCTTAGCAACAGTACCTTGGATGTTGATGTGTGCACTAATGATAGAACACATGTTGTTTTTGATTATGAGGTGAGTGGTGTGGATACAGCCTCATATCACAGTGCAGATTTTGGGTTAGAACACTTGCATGGGAGTCATTGGTTTCAGAGTTCTCATCATTTGGTTGGGAAACTTAAGGTTAATGATAGTATGATTGTCACAACCATTGAGAATTTTGATGTTGCTTTTCAGATGCTGGCTATGATTGGTTAGAGTAATCCTATGTTAGATGAGCACAGTGATAGTAGTCTTTCCCTAGCAAAGTTCCATGCACTCCGAGAAGCTATTGGAATGATGAAACATAATTACTTGCAACTACTTGCTGATAGGGAATTTCTTCTTGAGTGGGATTGTATTTGTTATGATGCATTGAAGGGGAAGGAGGAGGAGGTTGACAAGCTCACTCATGAGCTTAAGGTGACTATGGACTCATTATAGAGCACCCAGTTGGCCCTTCAGGAGTCTGATTCATAGTTGGATGAGCTTACCGTGGAGTTAAGTTTGGCACAGTCTCGACTAGCTGCAGATACAGTGCAGTTACATACAGTGGTAGTCAGTGGGGATCATATATCCACGGGTTGTAGTGAGGATGTGGTTACATCCATCATGGTTATAGGAGAAGTTGATACAGATGGGACGAGTGCATTGGTTGAAAGTTGTAGGGAACCACATGTTACACCTAGTTCTCCTGAGGTTAGTCCCATGATAGGTGTTGCAGGGGCGATTATTGTTAACTCTTGTTACATAACAGTTGATTCATTGAAGAGTTGTGTGAAAACACTCGACACTACTCCATCTTCTTCACAGAAGGTAGGCAGAATACCATTAAGGTGGGAGATCGGTTCTCATGATGAGTTGTTTCCTTTTTCTGGAAGCAAATCAGTTATTTCATCTCATGCAGTTGATTATGGTCAGTCGTTTGTTGAACCAATTCAGGAGTATGATTTAATCTACTATTCCAGGGGCTCAGTGGTGGATGATTCAGATCAGAACAGAATGATTGTGCAATTTTTGAATAATCCATTATTTGAGTTTGATGGTGGTTTGACCTATGATCATCCACTCTTCAAGTTGGAAGCCAATAACACTCCTGAAACTAGTTCAGGATTGAGTGATAATCGCATTGTTTGGAATTTTCCTAGTACATCAAAATTCCAAATAGAGATCACAAAGGAGTTTTGCAGTGTGTACTTAGTGAGGAGTGCCTATAGTTTTACTTTTGATCCACTGGTACATGATTTGTATTTGATGCACAATCCTTATGCACAAGATTTTTCTTTGGGTTTAGTTGAGGGAAGTCGCCCAATACTGTGTGCAAAGTTACCATCTTCTAAAGATGGGATTAGCGGCTGCAAGTACCTGACTCAGTTATTTACAAGAGATTACATGCAGAGGCAACAATCAGTTATCCATCGTAATGAGATGTACTCGACAGGGGTTGCTACTTTAGTGTCACAGTGGTTTCATATGGATACATGGTTATAGGGTGATTATGATGCCAGTGGACATGATGGTTTGGTTAGTCAACACATCCATGGGAGTCTAGCAGAGGATGGAGATAGTTGTGATACAAATACTTTTTGATGTTCATATTCTCACAGTATGGTTGGATGTGTGTATAGATTATATTGGGATCCAGGTGGCTACAGGATTGGTATTATGTTTTGGATGGGTCCTAGTGGATTGCTTCACCACTTCTATTATGGTGAAGTTGAGATCAGAGTAGCGCAAAGGAAGTCGGAGGGTATTAGGCATGGTAGACTTCCATTCCAGGTTTTGGATCCAGGGATATTTTGTGCAACTATGTTTATGCTGGTGCTATAGGAGTTGGTTAGGGATGTGTGGGACATTTCACAATTTTTCTTTTGGGCCTTCCGACAATTAGAGTTTCTTTGCAGTGGAGATTGCTTGGGGACAAGAAATTTCAAGGAGGGGGGACTATAATGTCCCCATTTTGTGGGCATTAGAATTTGTAAGAATTAGCCTATCATTTGACACTCATAGGCTAATAATTATTGATAGAGGGCCTCGTGTGGCAGTTACTCGGTGACTAGAGACATTACTCTTCAGCTGGATTCAGGTTTTGGCCTTTGCACAGGTTATTTGACTTAGATTGGCACACTTACTATTTATAGTA
>MU228021.1:93517-118615 GCA_018584345.1 Thuja plicata
AAAATTCATAGGAACCATACATAAACATAAATAGATTGAAAGACATCATATATATCAAACTATTATCAATCTAGCTTAAAGTGAAAAAGACTTACTTTTGCACTCTATAATGATGCATAGAAGAAACATGATGAAAGAGGAATGATACAAAGTTAAATTTTCAATAATGTCGATTTGAAAAAAGTATGATAAGTCTAGACATACTTAATTATCCAAGCAAGTAATTAACTTGATACAAATTGAATTGAACTTTCTAAAATATGAAAAATATAAAAAATATAACGTTATTAAATTTAACATAGCTTTATAAATAATTTATAAAAAAGACTAATTTTTTTGAAGTAAAATAAATCTCTCATTTTAATATTAAATCAAAATATCATAACATACCTTATCATATATTAAATAAAAATATCTTAACATACCTTAACATATCTTAACATAAATAATAAAAATATTTTAGTGGCTATGGCCACTTTTGCTATTAAAAAAAATAAAAATCTTTGTGATTTTAATATTAAATAAAAATACCTTACCATACCTTAACATATATTAAGTGATTTTCATAAATACCTTAACATATTTAAAGTGATTAAATAATGTTCTTACATAATTTAGAATATATTCTCATTGTCTTCTTTCATTTAAAGAAATTTTAGAACAGACCACGGTGTGCTTTAAAAGGACATAACCCTTCGTTAAAATCAAGTTATAAAATGAGCAATAAATGAATACATTTTGAAAAACATATGAAACCATTGCAAACCTTTCCAGTTATTTAGCTGTTGAAATCTAGAAGTAAAAAAAGAAAAGGAAGGAGGTAAGAGTTTTATTTTGGTACTATTATCATCTACTTTGTGAAGCACTTCAGTTCACTAAAATATAATTATCTACGCTCCCATTTACACACAGCTATATAAAATTACAATCTCTTCAACGAGCTTGTAATTCTCACACCAAACTCATACACTACCACACATGTTCCTTCTACCAGTTGTTTAATCCTCTATTTTTCTTTTATTCAAGAAAAAGTTAGAATGTATTCTGCTGAAAATACAATAAACCCTTCGAATTACAATACATCTCCCTTCTCTAATATCTTAGAATACAAAACATTGCTATAGATCTCCGTTTTCTCAGCACTGTTTATCCAGCATCCAATGCTACGACCTGCCAAATTTAGCAGCTCAATGCGCATTTTTGAGAGTTAAATTTAGCAAATTAATCTAATTTTGACAACCCAATTCATTGAAAGAAACCATTAATATACATAGTTTTAAGTGTCCTAGGAAATTCGCGATGGTATTTTAATTTTGTTTCATGCAGCACTTCCCAATAATTTTTTAATTAATTTCTGCTCAAGTTTTTATAACAGGCCATTTTGTTGTTGTTAGGTGCTTTGAATTGAAAATTCCTGTGTAGTTTTAATTTACTGTTACTTACGTTATTTTATTGGACAGATTTGTAAATCATATTGATTTTGGTTTGATAATCTATTAAAACTTTTAATATCTTCTTTTATAGTATCATGATTTGAGATCTTTCGTTGTCTTCCTGAACTTAATGTTTGTCTTTTTGTAAAAGATCGGAGTTGTTTTCATTTGAGTTGGACATATGGGTGGTCAGAGAAGAAACCAATCAGTCAAAGGTGGTCCACGATGGACAAAGTCATATTTTACTCACAAGGATGTTATTAATTTCTCGTGTCCCCCAAAAATGAAAGATACAAAATGTGAAATGCATTTAGATTTTGTAGTTTTAGTGATATTTAGTTTTCATGTCTATTTTCTAGATGTATACTATTATTGTTTAATTGAATCAACCTCATGTTTGAATGTTTTAGCTATCTGGGTGCCATCTATACCTTCATGGGAAAAAGAGTTTTGCAAGCAATCTGTTGGCCTATCATGGAAAAAAATTTGTGAGCTAAAGAAATACACAGTTTCTTTCCACAGATAGTGAAGTGGAATGATTCAGTAGTAGAAGAGGATTTTCTTCTTGCCAAAAAGAGGTATTTTGCAGAGGTTAATGGCACTCCTTGTGACATACCAGAAGTTGATCCCAATGCATATATTGATGAAGTTGATTGGAAGTCACTTCACTTGGAAAATATTGACTGGCCAGAGGAATACGACACAGATTCCCAAAATGACAAAATAGTGTCGCGAGAATGCAATGTCTATCGACTTTATATTATGATATGACAATGTCTAAAAAGGAGATGTATGATAGAAACAAAAGCCAATGGAAGGAAAGGCCCTTTGGATATGGGCAGATCTTCTTTCCTGAAATTCAAGAAGCACGTACTATTATTTGTAATGTTGTTGACCTATATACAGCTCAACTTCAACTTCTTTATCACTGGAAAGTTGATTTGTGGCCAGACTTTGAGCATGAAAATGAAGTAATAGGTCATTCTCGATGGGGTTCAAAATTTGAGAATGAAAAGGGAGTAATATATCAATCTGGGTGGGATTCAAATTTTGAGAATGAGAAACATGTAATATGTCATTCTGGATAGAATTTAGAGTTTCATTATGAGAATGAAGTAATACATCATTCTGGGTAGGGTTCAAAGTTTGAGTATTACAAGGACTTAATATGTTATTTGAGATGAGATTATAAGTTTGACTGTGACAAGGACATAATATGTAATTCAACAATTATTCTTTATAATAACTGAAAAAGAAAATACAAAAATAAATAGAGATCAAGAAAAAGATCAAAATAATAAGAATACAATTAATAATTGGAATGCTAGACCTAAAAATATTGGAAGAATTGGAGCTCCACGAACTATCATATTAGTGAATAGCATGTGAAAGCTAATATATATTTAGTGAATAGCATGTGATTTATTGAGTTGTATCTTTTTTAATTTGTTTAATTTGTTTTGAATTAAAATTATATATGATATGATACCGTTTTTAAACTAAATATCTTATACAATTATTTGGTGACAAAATTTTTCCATTATGAAATCCAAATTATCTTAATAAATTTAATAAATGAAATATCCTTATAAATACAAAGTCACGTCACCAGAATATTTTCTTCTTCTTTTTTTTAATTATTATTATTATTATTATTTTAAATAATTAAAATAAAAAACCAACTAATAGGCACGTCATTTTAATAAATCTTCCTAAAGTATGAATAATGTGTGAAAAATGTATTGCACTTACAACAAATATTTTTTTTTATTAACAATAGTAAAATAAAAAATATAGAGCAAAGTATCCACAATGAGGTATTCACATCCGAAGGCAGGGCCTCACACGGATCATGTCATAGTATCGAAATAGAAAATACATATATATCAAAAAGGAAGAGTATTAACTAAATCAGAGTATTAGTGCAGCAAATCATCATGATTTTCAACTCAAGCAGTCCAGCCCATAGGTCCTTCCATCCAGATAATGCTTTTGTTTGCCTAGATTTTATTTAGCATAAAAATATGGTCATCAGTAGCATCCTTGTTCTTATTGATCTCTTTGTGCAACTTTTTCACCGTCTTCTCGAAGATAGCCATATTATCCATATGCCTTCACCAAGCATACCCGTCTTTCATTTTGAATACAAACATGGTAGAGTGTCCCATTTTGAGAAATATGATAAGCTTTTCCCTCTTGATCATCATACTGATGCAAACCTGCGAGGAAATTTTAAAATGTGTGAGTTTTAAAAAAGACTCAGTAAGGGATCTATGAATGCCTTGATACCTTTCTTGATTCCTACATTTCCAGAACTTCCATAAGATGTTAGAAGAAAGGATGTTCCAAAGAAGATTAGTATCTTTTTTAAGACCCTGTATTTGACCATTAATCAATTCAAAAATAATAATGTATTTAGGATAAGTGATACCAAATAAAGCCTAGATCCTTTTAGCAAATTTATAGTCAAAAAGAATATGTCTGTAGGAGTCAGGGTGCTGGCAAAGGCTACAAAAATCAGTAGGAGTAGGGTTTTTGCTTATTAGGATTCTATTGAGAACCATCAGCCATTTAAAACATCTGATTTTAGGATCAATAGGAGATTTCCACAATCAATTGAGAATTTTTCTCTAGTAATTAGGCTCAAGAGAAGTATACCGGAAATTGTTAACATGTTCTATAATACAATGGTTGTTATTCAAGATACTATAAACATTTTTGGCTTTGATTTTGTCAATCATAGTGCCATCAGGCCATTTGATGCTCAGAAATCTATGAGAATCAATAAATCAGGTGGAGGGGATATCCTTTAAAGCTTTGACAATCATGCTATAAGTCTTCTTATGCGCAGAAGGTAAGTTAAATATGTTCCTTAACTCATCTGAGCTCATAAGAAAATCATTCTCAAAAAGGTCAATAAAAATGGAGATACCCAAACTGTTCCAAATTTTAACCGAGTACCCTTGGGATAGGGCAAGGGGCTTACCCAGGTGGTGGAGGTTCCACCAAATGGACCTTTCACCATGTAGAAGATTATTATCACGGAAGGTCTTATTAGAGATATACTTCCTAGAGGACTCCCAGGATTTCCAAATCATCTTAAAGACAACAAACCCTTGCACAATATAGAAAATCCACCTAACAGAAGATCACTAAAAGGGAGATTCTTCCAAGTCTTATCCTTCTTAGGGAATCCACATTCAATATTACTTCTGATAAGAACTTTCCATAGTTTATCCCCTTCTAAATCCCCTTCTAAGCAGTGGAAGATCCACTTGGTGGCCAAGGAAATCCCTTGCACCTTAAGATCTTTTAAGCCAAGACCCCCAAGATGTTTTTTAGTGTAACACTAGTCCCATTTAACTGCATGCATTTTTTTTTGCCTTTACCATTGGACCAAATGAAGTCCCTTATGGCCTTCTAAATTTCCATAATTTGATAGTTATTGAACATCCAACAGAAGAATAATAAATATTATAAGAGGATAGAATTTTTTGACAAACCTAAACCCTACCAGCTAAAGATAAGGATCTGTGATACCATTTATCCATTTTTTTGGTAATTTTTTTCTTAACCCAGAGCCACATATCTTTGAGAGAGGGATCTATGGAAAAGAGAATGCCCAAATATCATACAATATTATTGGGACCTTCCCACTGCAACCCAGACTTATTGAACCATCCCGGAGGTTGATCATCCCAGTCAAGGCAAATACACTTTGCCTGAGACAATCGAACCCCAGAAATAAAGTAGAAAGAGTCTAGTTTTCTTTTCATATTGCTGAAGTTCTCTTCATTCATATCAACAAATAAACTAGTATCATCAGTAAATTGGTAGTTAATCAAATTTTCATTATTAGGTAAGGTGATGCCTTTGACCTCAAGAGAGAAAGTGTTATCTCTAAGAATGTAGGACAAAGCTTCAGAAGCTATCACAAAGAGGATAGGGGCGAGTGGAAAACCATGTCTGATAGATCTGCCCAAAGCAAAGGAATCTGAAAGAGATCCATTTAAATCAACTTGGGCCAAGGCATCTTTGAGTAAAATTTTAGTGTACTTACAGAAAACTTTAGGGAACCCAAAATCCCCAAGCATCATGCTAATAAAGTCCCATTAAATTCTATCATATGCCTTCTCAAAGTCAAGTAGAAGAATAGAAGCATTCTCACTGGAGGACTTAGCCCAGTTCATAACTTCCCAACTAGTTATGAGATTTTCAAGGATGTATCTCCCTTTTATAAATCCAGTTTGCGTAGAGTTGATAAATTTGGGTAGAATGTTTTCAAATCTACGGGCCAGAATCTTAGCAAGAATTTTGTAAGACACATTAAGAAGAGTAATGGGATGCCAATTCTTGATAAGAGTTTTGTCACCATCCTTAGGGATCAATTTAATAATACCTTTGTTAATAAATCTTCCTAGAGTGCCTTTGGCATAGGCTTCATTATAGAGATCAAAGAGATCAGTACAAATCCAACTTATGTTGGCTTTGTAAAACTTGATAGGAAGGTTTTTAGGCCCAGGGGTTTTGTCATTATTAAGAGCATTGATAGCATTTTCAATTTCCTACATCGAGATGTTTTGACCAACTAAAGCAGAGTCTTGCAGAGAAATTTTATTCGGGATAATGGAGCTGTAGTCTTTTTTGAGGGAGATGGATTCCTCATTTTCCTCAGAAGTAAACAGGTTTTGATAGTAAGAGGCAAAAGCCTTCTTGATACCATCAATATTGTCTATCTCAATATTATTAACAAGTCTGCTAATGGCTTCATTGGCTTACTTCTACTTAAGAAGATTAAAAAAGAACTTGGTCCCACTGTCACCTTTCTGGAGCCAGTGGGCACGACACCGAATGCTGTCCCCAAAAACTTTAACCTCCTGGTGGTGATAGAGATCATCCCTAGCTTTAGACACAATGGGGACAAGGTTATCATTAGAAGGGTTATTCTGGATGTCAATTTTAGCATATCTTAGCTTGGAGGAAAGAATTTTCTCAGTAAACTTGTAGTCTTTGGCTTTTTTATGCCCCAGAGTTTGAAGAAGAGCATGCTAGGAATGTATGCTTTTCTCCCATGTTTCAACACAAGATATGGAAGAGGAGTAGTTTTTGTTAATTTTCCTGATAAGATGGATGGAAAACAAGATATTAACATCCTTGAGAAGGGAAGAGTTAAGGATGAACCTTTGGTTCTCATTTAACAAGCACCAAGATAGGATGGTGGTCAGATAGAGACGTAGGGGAACAATGACTTGGTTTCCTTGCACATCAGGGATGAAGAAAGAATAGTTTTTGTGAGCATAAAATATATCAAGTCTGGCATAAATATGGGAAGGGCCTTGCTGAAAGTTACACCAGGTGTGCCACAGGATATGGTTAGTGTTATCATTGTCCTTCAGGGGGTCAAATAAAAGTTTGGAATGTATCATCTTATCCCACGAATCTCTCTCCGAATTCTTCCATGTGAAGGGATGACCACAAATTTTATCCCTTTGGGACTCTACCATGTTAAAGTCATCACCAATGATCCAAGGAAGGTCTAGAAGGGATGCCATCCAGGCCCACAGGGCCAATCTTTCATTGGCATCATTCGATGCATAGATGTACCAGATACCAAAGGTGGTAGAGTTAGTGCCGAGAGTAGCCCATGAGGCCCTATTACATGGGGATATACCTTTATTCAAAATGAACTTATCCAAATTAGGGTTGATTAATAATCCAACCCAAACCCTACCTTTTGGATGATCAGAGCATATTCTAACAGCATCCTTCCAGATGAAGTCAATGTTGACATCCAGCATGAAACTGACAAATTTTAATTCTTGCAGGATAATAAAATCAATGTTTTGATAGGTATCCAGAAAATGCTTCACAATATGTTTCTTGTCTAGGGATTCAAGACCCCTCACATTCCAAGAGGTGCAATTCATGATGACCTATTGGTAGTGGAAACTCATATTAGGTCCATAGACCCTTCTTTTCTACTTAGGTTAGCAGATTGGGAAGAACCCTCACCACCTTTCACCGAGGGGGTTTTATTCTTTAATCCCAAGGGTCTTCCCCTTCTTTTGGATTTGGGGAAGTCATTTTTCAAGTCAAAATCATCAATATTAGATTAATGAGATCTTATGATCTCCATATCTATCCCAGAGTTAGGGTTCAAGGAGGTGAGATCATGGGCCGAGGAAGGCTCGATAAGAATGGAAATCTGACAGTTATTGGTAGCGGGGAGAATTTCTAAATAATAATCTTCTTCAATTTCCTTAAAGACTCTTATCTCCTCACTAGCTAAGGTGGGAGAGGAATCAATAGTGGAGTTAGCAGTAGGGGAGTGCTTAGGAAATGGTGGATGAGAAGTAAGCACTGAGGCCTCAACCACGGTACCCTGATTATTAACTTTTCTTCTTCATTTTTTATTGGTTTTTTTGCTAACCATTTGAAAGTTGTCGAACATATTTTTATCAAAGGAAAATTGCATTCCTATGGGTTACTCTTTTACAGATTGATTAATAGGATGGGTTGGAGGCGAGGTCAAAGGAGATGTCATATGCGAAGGCAATTGAGGTGTAGTTTTTGACGCATCCAAGACTGAATTAGGGTTTTTCATAATAGATTCATTTGGGGAGGAATTAGGGTTCACAGGTTTAGTTTTTTCATTTAATAATGGGAAAATCTCTTTGAAGGTGACCTTTTTTGCAGAGGAAGCAAACATTTAAACCACCTAGAATCTCTAAAGGGAAGGAATATGTTTCACCAGAAATGTTAATCTCAATAGCAGATGACACCTCAATACTAGGTTGTAAAGAGACCAATGCTCTCACATCCATATGTGGAACAAGTCTCATAGTGTCATTGAACCTTATAAATTTTCCTATTGGTTCAAGAATATGATGAATAAAATGCCATAAGGAGGGAGGTAAATTCTTCATAATAATCCATCGAGGGGCCGAAAGGGAAATCACTTCCTCATGGATAGCTTCTGATGTCCAGGCTAGGGCACTAAAGGATGTGTTACCTACTGTCCAGTATTGCCTCTTAGGGATGGCTTCCCAGGAATCTGAGTTTTTAAAGAAAATCACATACAGACCTTTCTGAATTTGCCTATAGAATGAGATATTATTCCCTAGCTTAAGATTCCAATAGTTATGAAACCAATCGTCAAGGAATTTTCTTACAGGACATTTATCAATTTCTATAGCCGCAAAGAACATAGAAAAATTCTTCAACCTATTCTTTTCTTTCTCAATTTCAACTATCATCTCAAAATTTGGAGAAATAGAAAAAGAGACCAGGGTATTCATATCTCCCTTACCTGGCTCGCGCACTTCATTGGATTTGGAGATTTGAAACCTAGCACTTGTAGAGACAGTGGAGGAGTTGGATATAGCTTCTGAAAAGGTCTTAAATGATGGAGTTGAGGAATGAGAGCTATTGCTAGGGTTAAAAACATTTTCCATTTGGGTCTCTATAGGAGCATTAATGCTATTAATGGCAGAGGGCACGACCTCTGCCAAAGGTTTGAGCAGGAGAGAGGTCATAAGAAAACATAATGAAAAATGAAACAAGCACATCTATATATCCTCCATGGACACACTGGCATCAAGAGAAGCGAATTCACATAAGCCACATAGTAGATGCCACTTACAACAAATATTGAATAATAACATGAAAGAAATATGCAACACAATGAACATAATATTTTTGGAAAAAAATTGGAGTGAAAACCAGTACTACAGATGAGGAATTTATATTATACTTTACTAAATTAAGAGATACATGAATTTCTTGCCTCTTACTAGCAAAGCTCCGACAATATCCCAATTTCTCCTGCTAAGATTCCATTATTACTGTCTCCAACGCTATCACCGTGCCCTTTCTATCACTGCAAAACTATTTTCTAAGTCTACAAATTCATTTTCTAACACGGTAAATGCTTTTGAAGTGTGTGTTCTCCAAATGCCCCTGACCCCCTTTTATACTACTCTCATTGGAAATCCAATGACTGAGGTAAATCAGACTTTAACAACCCATATCAAATTGGTCGCTACATGTCCCTAAAGGAGTCAATTACTTAATAAATAATTGTCTTCACAGTAACCAAAGTCACCAAAAAAAATATTAAATACTAATTCTTGCAAATGGACGAACAATTGTCCAAGCTACCAAAACTAACACTCCCTCTTAGCGAGGAAGTTGTTCTTCATGACACCCAAATTATCTATGAAGAAGATGAAGTTCAACTTCCCCAATGCCTTTCTGAGTATGTCTACTAGTTTTTTTTCTATAGGTATATACTATAGTTGAATAATCCCTCGCTGTACACAATCCTTGATGAAGTGATATCTTATGTCTATATTCTTAGATCTATCATGAAACACCAGATTCTCAGATAACCTAATACAACTTTGATTTTCATAGAGTATTACTCTAGTCTGAACACTCTAACCAAACAAGGCTACAAGAGAAACTTATGAAGCCATATAGCTTCACACATCGCCATGCTAGTTGCTATGTATTCTGGTTCTACAAAAATCAGAGACATAAAAATTTTCTTCCTGTTGAACCAAGAGACAAGTCTTGATCCCAAACTAAAACAACAACCTAAATTATTTTTCTTGTCTTTTGTATTGCCTACCCAATCTACATCAGTATATCCTATCAACTTGATTCCTTCACCTCGAGAATATCTAATCTCATACTCAAATGTACCATGCAAATAATGCAAAACATGCTTTGTCATTGCACAATGCACTCTCATTGGCTCAACTATGGATTGACTAAGATAGTTTATTGCAAAAGTTATATCTGGCATGGTGTTGACCAGATATATAAGAGAACCAATCAACTGTGGGTATAAGGTGGGATCTACATCCTTTTTCCTTGGTGTGTCTACCTTCTTCCAAATCATGATCATGTGTGTAGACATGGCTTTGCTATCCTCTGTCCTAAACCTTCTCAATATTTTGATGCAATATTTCCCATGTCCAAGGAAAATATCCCTATCTATCTACCACACCTCCATGCCTAGAAATTAGTGCATAAGTCCCAAATCCTTCATCTCAATCTCTGCTACAAGGTCCCTCTTGCACTCGTCTATGAGTGCCAGTGAGCCTCTTAAAAACAAGTCATCCACATATAGAACAAGAATGAGAACCTCACTTCCACCAAACCAAATAGTGAAGGTTAGCGTCTACCTCACTTTTCAAAAAGCCCATTCCCTACAAGTATGTATCAATGTTCTCATACCATGCCTTAGGATCTTTCTTGAGTTCGTAAAAATTTCTTTTAAATATACACATGTGGGTCTCTTTTTTGTGTGTTGCAAAGCCTTCAGGTGGTTCTATGTATACCTCCTTTTTAAACTCTTCATTATGGAATGTTGTCTTTACATCTAATTGATAGATTTTTCATCCTATTTGTACTTCAAATGAGATCATAGCTCATATAGAAGTATACTTGACCACTGTAGAAAATGTATCCTAATAGTCTATTCCCTCCTCCCGAGATAACCCATTTTCCACAAACCTTGCCTTGGATTTCTCAATTATACCATCTGCACCGTGCTTGATCTTATAGATCCAGGATGATCCAACCATATCCATATATGTTTTTTCTAGGCACAAACTCCCACACATCATTCTGCATTATTGAGGTATATTCCTCAACCATTGCATCTCATCACACTTGATGTTGTGTGACTTCTTGATAGCTGGAAGGGTCACTATCTACGAGCTGACTGACTAATGTCACATAGTCATTGAACTTGACTGGTTATCTCTATTTTCTAGCACTCATCCTAGGAGCTCCCACGAACTCTTAATTTTCCCTATATGTTTGTTGAACCTCATGTTTCTTGCTTCCGACAATAGAGGAAGAAATATAATCCTCCATGTCTTTTTTATGCATCTCTTTGATTTGCTGCACCTATTACTCCATATTTTGTGAACTCTCAACACTTGATCTTGTGCCTATACTAGTAACTATACTCAAGCTTTGTTGGCCTTGATTTGGTTGAGCGATCCTTGCATCTTCCTTTGGCTTACCGCTCTGATGATCTGCTAGCAAATATCTGGACCTTCTAAATTCCTTTTCCTCTATGAACTTGACATCATGCCAAATTATAATCCTCCCAGTCCCAAGAATAAATATTCAATGTGCCTTTGAGGTCTCATTGTACCCCACGAAGTACCCCTCCCTATAGTCTGATCTAGCTTGGTACATGTATCCCTTAGAATGTGACAATATATGAAACTTCCAAATATCTTGAAGTGACTGACATCTGGCTTCTTCCCAGTGAATGCTTCCTGTGGAGTCATCTTCCCTAGTATCTTATGTGGAACCATGTTCTACATGTATACTACCATATTACATGCCTCTTTCCATAAGTAACATTGCATGTCCTCTTCATGTAGCATATCTATTGTTTCCTTTGATATAGAGTGATTCTTTCTCTCAGCTACCTCATTCTATTGAGGGTTGTAAGGAACAATCCACTCTCTTGATTCCTTTCCTTGTAGGGTATGTGCACCAAGTTGTGAACCAAAAAAGTTGACACATCTTTAAAAAAAAATCAAATTTCATATAATTTGATCAGGTTATTGAAAATTCAAAATTGTTCTAGACTTGGTAACAAAGCCTAGAAAATATTATTAAAAAACTTGAAATTTGTCTCAGAACCTGATCGGGTTTCTAAATTTCAAATAACCCGATCAGGTTCTGAAAATTAAAAAGTACTTGAAAAAATGATTGGGTTTTGAAGAAGTAAAAATTATGCATTTATTCTCCATAAACCGACCGGGTTATGAAGAAATTAAAATAGGCTTTTCTCTAGAAGTCATAACTTCCACATACGGAGTCCGATTGACTCCATTCAAAAAGTGTAGGAAATATCTTGAGATTATTTAACACATGATTAACCCACAATCATATTTAGTCATCAACATTTTTTCTACCATCCATTTGAATCAAGTAATGTATAAAAGGGGTACTCATTATTGCCCATACATGCAACGTATAGGAAAATCAGTACTCTCTCTTTTTTATACATTACTTGATTCAAATGGATGGTAGAAAAAATATTGATGCCTAAAGATGATAGGAGTTTAATCATGTGTTAGATGATCTCAAGATCTTTCCTATGTTTTTTTAACGGAGTCAATCAGACTCCATATGTAGAAGTTATAGCTTCCAGAGCAAAGCCTATTTTAGTTTTTTCAAAACCCGATCGGGTTATGGAGAATAAAATGCATAAGTTTTACTTCTTCAAAACCCGATCGGGTTTTGAAGTACATTTTACTTTTCAAAACCCGATCGGGTTATTTGAAATTTAGAAACCCTATCGGGTTATGGCTTTGGAAGAGCTTTTGGAAAATGACCCAAAGGCTTCGAGGCTCATTTTCCCTCCATTTTTGTTCTTTTAGACATTTTTTCATCTTGTAAGATAAATTCTCGATTTTATGTTCTTCAGGTTTGCAATTTGTCAATAGGGTAGTTCTATAATTTTCACCATAATCTCATACGTCTTCTTAGCTTTCTAACTATATAAATTTTTCTATTTCTGGACAACATTAGCATAGTAAACTTTAATTTTCTTTACTAGTGTCTTGATTGTCCTCACAGACATATGTCTACCATTTTTTAATAAATTTTGATATACTTAGTCAAATTACAAATAAATTACATATTATTGTTCTACACTTGATTCTATACACTTTTTTTAAAAAAGTTTTCATTTTTTATTATTTTGATGCAAGTTATGCCTAGTGCACGAACATGTACCAAATTTTCAAGATGTGACCACTTCAAAAAATCACAGAAAAAATACTCATTGGAAAATTAAAAAACAATACACAACTTCTATATCTCACTCTTACCTATCATCCTACCAAAGAGATTTAAAAAATACTGAATATAACTATATCTTTTGTACCGCACACGAAAACAACTATGTTATGTTTTTCCAAAAAAATTAGGAACATGTTTTTGTACGCACCAGGTTTGACCCTCTCAATCTTATTGGTTTTAAAAAAAAAAATAGTATTTTGTAAACTAGATTCAGAGTACTACAATTTTTATATTTTACACATCTCATTTTGAGTGCATGACCCTCAAAGACTTGTTCCAAGTTCAGGTTTACCTGATTTCTAAAAAAATGTTTCCACTTATACCCCCCTTTTTGGTCTGTAACTTGGTGCACATACCCTATATGGAACTCCTAAAACTCATTCCCTTTGTACTCTGTTCCATTGTCTGACCAAAGAACATTTATCTTCCTTCTTATGGAGTTATCCATGAGATCTTTAAACTCTTGGAAGTGGCTGAAGATCTCATCCTTGGTCTTCATGAAGTATGTCTAGGTCTTCCTGGAGAAATCATCAATAAAAGTAACAAAGTTCTCATATCCTCTGAGAGACTTTGTTTACATTGGTCCACATATATTTGAATGTACTAGATCACAAACACCCTCGGATGTGGTGTCACTCCTTGGAAAAGATGCTTTTGAAAACTTCTCCAACACACATCCTTTACATACATCATCATGCTCTATGCTCACCTCTAAAATACCTGTAACTGTCTCATGAAGAAATTTAAGTGATCCATGATGTATATGGCCCATCCTCCTATTCCATAGGTCTCCTTGATCTATAGGATTACTGCTACTCATGAGTTCCTTATAAGTATCGAACTACAACCTATAAAGCTCACTACTGCTAACTCCAATAGTTATGGGTGATTTCTAATCCTTATGCTTGATTAACACATGCTCCCTTCTCAAGAGTATATTTTAACCTTTATCCTGAAGGAAAGATACCAAACTGAGATTCATACCAATGCTTGGCACATAAAACATGTCATGAAGGGAAATTGACTTGCCATTCTCCATCTAAAATTGAACAATCCCTTTCCCAACTGAGTTGAGTTTGGACATATTCCTCATAGAAATCTAGATTCTAGTGTCATCCTCCTTATAAATGGAGAATTACTCTCTAAGTCCCACCATATGAAATGACGCCCCACTATCTATGTACCAAGCACTTTGTGAGGTTGAGCTAACCATACAAGTTATGAGTTCAAACTCATCCTGTATTCTACTAGAGAGTTCATCTACACTTGTTGAAGATACCACCTACTTCTTGCATGTCTCATCATTCTTCTTCTTTTATAGGAAATCACTCACATAGTGGCCAAAATCCTAACAATGATAGCACTTGATCTTAGGCAAGTCCTCCTTCTTCTCACTTTGTAGATTTATTCCTTTCCTAAACCCCTTCTATTCTTTCCCTTTTCCCGCTAGGGTAACATTTTCCTATTCTACCTTACTTTTTTTACTCATATTGTTGGATTCATTAACATGGCTTAGTCTAAGATCCTCCCAAGTCAATTCACTCCATAGTTGATCCCAACTTGGGAAGATGTCTCATCTATTAATAAATTCAATAAAGACATCCCACTACTTAGGAAACCAATTGAGGGCTATTCTAAATATCTCATCATCATCTGATTAATCTCCAATATCTGCTAAATAATCCTTGACAAGTCTAAGCCTGGTGAGGTAATTGTAACATCTTCTCCCTTGTTCATTCAAGTATTCCTCAATGTTTTTCTGAGAATCAAATTCTAGTTAGTGGTATCATTCAGGTATAGATTCAGAATGACATCCCACATCTTCTTCATTGTATCTAACTGAATGATATGTGGAACTCTATGTTCCTTGACACTATCAAGGATTAGCATCCTCACCTTGGCATCATCCTTCTTATATGCTAAGAGATATGTTGGATTTGAAGGTACAGCTACAATATTGGTCATATATTCTTTGGTACCATTCTCTTCTAGCAATAAAGAAACTTTGGCTTTCAAGACGCCAAATTTTGAGGCTCCACCTAATCTGTATCGATCTCTTAAACCAGCTAAGGCTATCTCAAAGGATAAAAGAAATAATAATCCTAAAGAGGATAAACTAGGTTTTATAAACCCTCATTTTTATTTCCTTTGCCTAGGGTACACCTTTTCTACCCTAAACTTAGCTCTCATACCATGTTAAAAATCTATTGTAGTTACTGATTATTAATCTCCTATCTTATACATATCATTTAATCGCCAAAAATTAACTCACAATGAACAAAAATATTATTGGACAAATTGTCCTTGGAAAAACCCCAAAGGGAAAGCTATTACAGTAGATGAGGAATTTATATTAAACTTCAGAAAATTAAGAGATACATGAATTTCTTGCTTCCTACTGGTAGAGCTCCGACAATCTCGCAATTTCTGCTGTTGAGATTCCATTTTTGTTGTCTCTAACGCTATCACCTTGCCCTTTCTATTACTCCAAGCCCATTTGCTAGCACTGCAAATTATTCTCAAGTGTGTGTTCTCCAAATGCCCCTATCCCCTTTTATACTACTCTAATTGGAAAACCAACGAACAAGATTAATCCAAATCAATGATTAAGATAAATAAGACTTTAACAACCCTTAACAAATTGGTTTCTATATGTCCCTAAAGGAATCAATTAATTAGTAAATAATAACAAAAGTCCCCGAAAAACAATTAAATACTAATTCTTGCAAATGGACAAACAACTATCCAAGCTACCAAAACTAACATAATTCTCCAAATAGATGTACCCACACTCTCTCTGTCCAATAAATGTTTTGCACATATACGTAACACCTAATTGTAGAAAATAGTTAAATTGGTTGAATCAATTCTGTTGTAATTTAATTCGAATATAAATCATAGGTGTTTAAGAGAATTAACAAAATGAGTGTTTATGTTAAAATATTGTTGTGTTCCAACGACAAGGCTATAGAATTTATAGAATAAAATTTCAAATTTGAGTCCTAAAGATTGATAATGTTGTAGGAAAATACACTCTAAAGTACATGATATATATCATTTACTGAATCATTTAATAACGAATCTTTCAGTTAAATTACTTCTACTATATTTTATCAGTGCATCCAATGTTTGAAGGGCTCCTATGAGACTCATTGAATAAGAGTCTTATGCTTCTGGCTATATAACTCATTCTCTCTACATACTATTTTCATTTTTCTCAAGATGTGTATGTTTAGATTGGCTTTTTGTCAGTGACATTTAATTGGATCAGACATTTTTCCTCTTGGATCAAAGAATACATACATACATACATACATACATACATACATATATATATATATATATATATATATATATTAAAATTCACATAAATAAAAATACCAACATGTCATGCACACATGTAATAAATTGATAAAGTTCATAAGTTTTACCTCCAGATAAATGAACAATAAAAAAGCCTTGTAGAGGATCTAGATGTGATGCACTCACCATGAAAATTACTAGAGATAATACTAGGAGGAAACTAATGAGATTTCTCTCTTTAAATTCATCCCTTTGTGAATGAAATCAATATTATTTGAAGTATCAAATTATAAATGAAAAAAGAATAAATCTATGAATTTAGTCTCCCACGATTCATCGTCAAACTAAGTCAAGTCTAGAAAAATGTAGTTGATGAATAAATTAATCCTTCAGTCACGAATGATGGATCCTTAATTAATATGGTCATCGATGATGCTCCTTTAGGCAAACAAAAATCATGAGATGACCCTTCTTAGACAAGAAGTAAAATTTCAACTGATCAAGGTAACCTTCTAGAATCTCTCAATCTACATGATGAGCTTATTCAAAATTCCTTCAAAGTTTGTAGAGAAAATTGAAAAATCCATAAGTTATTTTTATGTTCGGGAACTAAAGAGAACATAAGAATCTATCTTCTAACTTGGGAGTAGGTCTACAATATAAATTATTTTTGTTATGGGTATGAGAGTTGGAATTTTGAATTTTCTAAGCCTTTGACATCCACCTATCTATGAGGAGCTCACAACCAAGAGTAAATATAACCCAAACTTTGAAGATTGAAATCCCCAGTTGGCTCCTAATGTACATCATAAAATGTGCAGCCCCAATAGTCACTTTCTTACAAAAAATTAAATGTTGGTAGGTGATTTTGAATTTGAAATTTTGTGTGAGAATTTTATGGACAACAAATGACGAAATGAAAGAATGTCTTTCCCGATTGTATGTAGTAAAAAGGGAATGTATTTTTTTTTCTGTGTGATTCAGAGTTTGTAGTAGTAGAATATTTGTTTATATTGACTGAGAAATGATTGCTCCAACACCTAGTGGGCATATTTGTATGAGCTCTAAGAAGCTCCAAGTGTTGGGCTACAAACCCAAATTGTTGCGAATTAGACTATTTTTGAGTGTATAGTTTTATTTGTAAAAAGTTCATTTTAAATTTAATAGAAATAATGGACGAAATAATGCATGCATCTAGTTGTAAATTCTTGTGTCCATTTGAATTTTTATTCTGGTGTGCATTCCTAGGTATTGGGAAATTTGAGTTTACAAGCTCCATGCTCTGCCCTATTTTGGGGACTTTTTTGTTGCATGATATCAGAGCTCCCTTGTTGGTAGATTTAGTTTCTAATTTGGTATCAAAGGTCCCTTTTTGGGTTGTTTTATATTTCTAGCTTGGTATCAATTTTTTTTGGCCCTAAATCATTGTAAGTTTGGGAATTTTGTGTTTTTTGGGTGTTAAAGTTTTTTGTTTGTCTAGCGGACATCGCTGGATATGAAAGAAAGTGTTGGTAGCAGCCACCATCCTTTAATAAAAAAACTATGATTTTTGGGTAAATAATATGAAGACCATGATCATTGCAAATGATTTGTTAGAGTTTGTGGTTAGTGGGTTTGTTGATGTAATTGACCAAGCTTAGTTTTTTTCCTTATCAAACAATCATAAGACTTAGTTAAAAGAGGAAAAGAGTAAAGGTGCTAAAACATTGAGGTTGATAGAAGAATCCTTGATAGAGGTGATATGTTTGAGGATAGTAACAACTAACTATGCCAAAAAAGCTTGGGAAATCCTCCAAAAAATCTACAAGGGGACTGATAATGTAAGATTGGTGAAGCTCTCAATGCTTGAAAGAGATTTTGAGACTGTTCAAACAAAGGATAGTGAGTTCACTTTAGATTTTAGCACAAGAGTCACTTCTTTGATTAACTAGATAAGGATAAATGGAGAAATCATGGAGGAGAAAATAATATTGGAGAAAATCTTGAGAAGTTTGTCTTTAAGATTTGATAAAATTGTGATTGCGATGAAAGAGGAAAAATATCTATCCACATTGACTGTGGATGAGTTAATGGTTTCTCTCAAAACCCATGAGGAACACCTAAATAGGTTGTAATGCATTTCCAAGACAAATATTTTAAAGCTAAATCCAATGCAAGAGTCATGGGGAGAGGGAGAAATAGCTCCATATGGATCTCAAGAGGAAGAGGTCATGGTAGCTCTGAACAATGAAATACTAGAGGAGAAAGATTAGTACGTGTAGAAAATCATGAGGGAGAAAGCATCTCTCAGAACAAATCTAGACAAGGAATGAAGAAGGAAAATTTGAATAAGAGCAATATGGAAAGTTATTATTACCAAAAATTTAGGCATTATTCAAGTGAGTACTTAAAAAATTAAATTGATCAGTCAAGACAAAGTGCAAATTTGGCTGATGTGAGTGTGGCTAAAGGAAATCATTTCATATCCTTCATCATGTGCAACATTGGTGAATATGACAATGCTCAAGTTTGGTATTTGAATAATGGTTGTAGTAACCACATTAGTGGTAATGAAAGCTTATTTTATTTCATTGAAAAACTTGTAAAGTATAAAATTAAAATGGGGAACAATGGAACTATTCTAGTTGTGGGGAAATGATCTATTATGATTTGGAGCAACCAAGATGAGAAGAATATGATTCTAAATGTTATTTTTGTCGTGGTATAAATTACAAATCATGCAATTACAATTTTATTTTTATGACTGTTGGACAACTCATCCAAAATGCATACAAAGTGCTGATGGAGAATGACCAATGTGTCATAAAGAAAGATGGGAGTATGAAAATAGTTGTAGTAGTCCAAATGACAAAGAAATAGATTTTTCCTTTGAGTTTAGTGATGTGCTTCTCTTCCCAGTAAGTAGTTGCAACTCCCAAGAGAGCATGTACATCATTAAAAAAAAATCAGCTGTAAAGAGAATAATTGAATACCCATATAAGCCATGAAATCTCAGATAGAAAAGAATGGTAGAAGGTTTTCCAAATATTGTAGAGTCTTATAGCTAGTGTGAGGCTTGCAATCTGGGTAAGAAATACATGTTTCCTTTTAAATATGAAAACTCTAGAAGGGAAAGAGAACCATTGGAGCTGGTGCATACAGATTTATTTGGCCATATGCAAGCCACTTCCACTGTGGGGAGTTATATTTTATTGATTTTATTGATGATTTTAGCTGTAGAACTTGGGTTTATTTTTTGAAGCATAAATCTGAAGCATTTGATAAGTTTATATTGTTTAAAGCCTAAGATCTAAAAGAAGGTCAACATAATATTAAATTCCTAAGGAAAGATAGAGGGGGAGTGTATACCTCCAATCATTTTATATTTTTTTGCAGGAAATATGGCATAAAGAAGGAGCTAACAACCTATTATACTTTGTAACAAAATGAAGTACCTGAGAGAAAGAATGTGACCATTGTTGAGATCAAAAGGAGCATGGTAAAATAAAAAGGACTCCCAAATGAGTATTAGGGGGAATGTTTTGCAACAATTGAGTATTTGATAAATAGAAGTCAAAAAAGGTGGTTCGTGACAAGATTCCTCTTAAGGTATGGAAAAACCAGGGATAGACAATTGAAGACTTGAGAGTATTTGGGTGTATAGCATATGCACACGTGCCAACGGAGAAATGGAAAATGTTGGATGAAAAGAGTGGGAGGTACATTGTCAAGGGCTATAGTTCTAAATCAAAGACATATAGACTGTATAACTTGGTCACCAAGTAGATCATCACAACTAGAGATGTGGAGTTCAATAAGAATGATTCATGGGATGGCTTGATGGAGACATCTTCAAGAAGTTCAAGTAAAGTTCCTATTGTTGATGAATAAAATGACTATGATGATCCATATGATGATGCAGTAGAAGATACAAAAATCTTCCTACATCTCCTGATGGATTTTGAAAAAAGAAAATAAAAAAAGACAAGTAGGAACAAGCATCCAGAGAATCAGCTCCTAAGAGTTTCTGACAACTCTGGATGGGTACTTAGAAAGCTACTGATATCTTTGGATGAATTTTGATTGTGCTAGCATATCACAAAAATAGTAGTAGTGATATTTTTTACCCCATTATGGCCCCTCTAATGCCAAGAAAGACCAAGACTCTAAAGGAGATATACCAAGATGAAAGGGACGATGAAGATTTTGATGAGAACATAAAATTTCCATTATTTTATCATAGTGATATGATTTATTTTGAGGATGTTGTGAAATAGGAGAAATGGTTTGAGGCCATGGATGAGGAAATATATCAAATATAAAGGAATAGAATATGGGAGCTAAATGATTTGTCTCCTAACAACAAAATCATTGGAGTTAAATAAGTCTACAAGACCAAGTGCAATGTTGAAGGAAAAATAGATAGGCATAAGTTATTGGTGGTCAAGAGGTACAAATAGTTGTTTGGTAGAGACTATGATAATAGACATGCCCTTGTTGTAAGGATGAAAACCATGTGTGTTTCCATAGAAATTGAAGCCTAGCACAAATGGATGGTATTTCAAATGGACGTGAAGTCTGTCTTCTTTAATGGAGTGTTGAAAGAAGAGGTTTATGTGGAGTAGTCACCTGGTTATGAAGTTTTGGGTGAAGAAGACAAGGTGTATAGGATAAAGAAGGCTCTTTATGGGATGAAAAAATCTCGATAGGAATGGTACAACAACATTCACTCATATTTGATGAGAAATGACTTTAGCAAAAGTGATGGTGAGCACACTTTTTACATCAAGGAAGTTGATAGTATGATTTTAATTATTGTTCTATATGTATATGATTTAATTTTCACCATGGATGATGATTTCTGCATTGCTAATTTTAAAGAGGACATGAAAACATTTTTTAAATGAAATAATTAGGTCTCTTGAGGTATAGAAGGGAAGGAATATCCTATTTTATATATTCCTAGTTAATTTTTTTAGTTGTGTCCTTTAAAATTATTCGTGCAATCAAGAATGGTTTTTGAGTATAGCTCTAATTTCACTAATGTGATATTGGTTGATTATGATCTTTTGGATGCTAAAATTTGGAGCCTAGACTATGACTCTCATCCAATCATAAAACTAAAACTACTAAATATAACATTGGTTGGTGTCTTATTCCACTAGGTTGGATCCAAATAAATTTGGTAGGCTCGTGTGAGTTGTGGGACTCCCCTTGGGAATTCAGACCAATCAACATGCTCAAGCGGATGTTGTATACTATGGACTAAAACCTACTCATTCTCTAGAATATTAAAAAAAATGGATTGAATGTGACTCACTCAACATAAACCAGTGTTTGAAGATGACTCAAATGTAGAGTTGTTATATTAAGATCATCATGAATGATTCAACTATTTTAATTAGCTCATTTGAAAATGAATCCTTTTCCAACATTGGCATCATAAAGATAAAAATATTTAGCTGGAAAAGGAATTACTCCATCTTTCCTCTTGTTGAAAACATTATTAAGCATGATTTTCTTTGTGGGCCAAAGTCATAATTTCACATAATCTTGTTGATTTTTTCAAGGTCCTTATTACTGATAAGAGTAGTCCCTATCATGATTATTATAATATTTGTGTATTTTTATTTTCTATTTTTAGTTTTGGGACAATGGGATGAAAATTTTCTTGAGTTTTTATGCTAGAAGTGATTTTGTGTGGTAGGCACCTAGTTATGATTTCCATATTTGAAGATTTCTTCTTTTGATGGGTGGTGAGAGTAGTAGGCCTAGCCTATAACATGTTATGATCTCAAAATAAATGCTATGATTTAGATAATCTGAAAGAATGGTGGCATGATTGCGTACTTATAGTGCCTCCGTAGTTAGGATCTTTAAGTTTCAAAAGAAATCTTTAAATGATGGAAGGACCAAGGACTAGACGCTTTCAGCATGTGGTATGAGTGTAGATATTTATAAGAGCTCATTTTCGAGATTATAGGGAAATTCATCAAAGGAAAGAGGTAATAAATAGGTGAAGAAGAATAACAATGGTTATGAAGGGATTTCTCATAATTATATTGAAGTATTCTATAAAATAGTGGCAAAATTGTAGTCGTACAAATGTCAAAAATAGAAACTAGATATTTAAAAAAAGATAATGATTTTTGGGATATGTATAAATTTTATGGTAATTTCCTTTAGTTGATAAAATTTATATGTATGTATGACATATTGTAAATGAATTTACTGAAAAAGAAAAAACCTATGCTTTTTTAATAATTGACACTTATAACAAGTGCTACTCATGGTGAATACTTCATAGTATTGTATTTATACTAATTCAAGCTCATACTAACAAATAATAGTTTAAAATTAATAGGTTCATCTAATTTGTATCTACCGTAATTTATTTGAATTAAAAAAAATATATTTGTTAGCGATATCATTGGTTTAAAATTGGATTCATACAAGATGCATCTAAATTAGTTGAAGTTGAGATTTCTCCTAGAAGAGGTACTTGTTACACCACATTGATTGGTTAATTAAAAAGTTAATGTACCTTATAATATAAATTAATTTATATTTTTTTATAAAAAATATTTTAAAATATGAATAGATTGATGAATTTTAGTTGGAGTGGCTTTATAGATTGATTCGTTTATCTGTGAATGTTAAAATACAAGAAAAACTTATAGGAGGAACAAACAAGTTAATTAACTTTCATTTCTATAAAATATTTGTTGACGGAGCTAATTATAGAATTACCCCTGGTAATTGCCAGTAATTATCAAAATATTTTTATTATTTATTAGGACTTAGTATAATTTAATTAAGGAAACAAAAATTACTTCAAATTTTGAGGATACTAGATTCTTAAAAAATATTTAAGACAAAACATTTTTTATTAAGAATGTGATATATGACTTACAATTTAGGTCACCCAGTGTGCACATAGTCATTATTAAATTGTAGGAACATTTGATTTGCATAGAATGAGAACACATAAATGGAATTCAAATTCTTAAGTTTAAATAGAAAAAAAAATCTCGAAATTAAGAAATAAGACATTCTTCATAAAAATAGAGAAAATATTTACTTGTTTGGTGATGTAAAATGTAGTGTGGACATAGAAATAAATATAGTACACTAATTAATAATATAAGACTTGTGATTTTTAAAAACATATTTTACTCTATAATCTATAAATATAGTTTATAGTTGTCTAGACATGCCGTGAAACTTGCAATAATCTATTTATAATATAATTTAGTGAATATGAAATTGAGAGAAAGTTGACTTAAAATTTGTAATTAAATATAAAGTAAATTTTTTCTATTACTTATAATGAACAAAGGTCAACAAAAGAGAGTGTCATGGAGCAGTCATATGCTACTCAACACCACAACTATAGAATGAGAGATATGCTTATCTAAACATTGTATAACATAACATATAAATTATAAAATATAACCAAGATGTTTATCTAAACATAGCATAAGAGAAACAAAAGATAGAAACAACTATAACAATGAAATCACATCTAGTCATTCCCTTTCTTCTCTACCCAATAAACCTTTCTTGTAGCTTTTTCTTGCCACCTCAGATCCTTTTCATCCTTTATAAATTATATAGATAGTCTATAATAGATCATCTCTCTCTCTCTCTCTCTCTCTCTCTCTCTCTCTCTCTCTCTCTCTCTCTCTCTCTCTCTCTCTTATCATGCTATATGAGCCTTCGTGGTGTTTTAGTAAGATACCTACTTCTACTACTAAATATGTTGTTATATGTAAATTTCCAAATGAGCGATACTATCTCAGTAGAAAGACATGAGAAGAAAGGACAACAAGATTTCCTAAGGCCCAAGAAATAAACACACACAATCTCAATCAGAGAAATATTATCATTGATGGTAAGACAAAATAGTTCCCAACTTTCCTTACGAAATGTGCCATCAAAGAACACATGTTGATTAGATTAAGGAAATTTATAGAATCAATAAATATTGGATTAACCACTGGGCATTTTCATAGGCAATCTATGTAGAAGGTTCCATATGAATCATATTCTATTAGGTTCCACAAATTTGGTCCACAAGTTAGCAAAATTTGTTTTCCATCTACAAGGCTCAATATTCAGATTCCAACATGAGTTGACATGGTCATAAACCTCATCAATATCAGAGAGAAAGGCATAAATACATTTGGCCTTAATATTGGGGAGGGGGTAACCATCCGACCACTTGTACAAGATCATCCTAGAATCATTATAGTCACATTGTCTGGGAAGGGATAATGCCTTTCAAGCCTCCCTCAAAACTGAATATGTTCTCCACTATTATTTTGGAATATTGAACTTTTGGGTGAGCTCGTACCACCCCAAGAAATATCCATCTTGTATGATATATATTAGTTGTCGAACACCCTTGGAATCTGATGAAGGGGACTCCCCTTAATACCACAAGTACACGACAAAAACAAAGAGAAACAACAGAAATTTGCAAGAACAGAAAATTGGCTTCTTATTGGCTCCACAAATGTGGAATTACAAACTTCAAAAT
>MU228021.1:133915-147676 GCA_018584345.1 Thuja plicata
TTACAAGCCAAGACTTGGTTATAGGTGGTTATCTCCGCATCTTTCGATGGTGGATATCCTTAACCAGAGATGGCATCTTCATTCGGCCACTTCCCACTGGAGCTCTCGCTTTCACACCATCTAGACCGCCATTACGGAGCCCAAGATGGCTCTTTTTGCTTGGTGTCTTTTGTTTCAAGGTCTCCCAGTCGGCTCTAGGCTCAAACATCTGAGGGTTCATGACCCTCGATGTCCTTTTTGCAGTCGCCCTGAGACCTTTTTGCACATCTTCTGGTTCTGTAGGAGAGCTCAACAGTATTGGCAGTGGATACATGATTTTTTTAATCCTTTTCGGCCTGAGCCTTTTTCTTGGCATATGATTGTCTTAGGAGATTCTCCTAGACTCCCCTCCAAGTTTACCCAGATTTGGCATACTTTCAGGATGGAGATTTTGTTTAATATTTGGAAAGATAGAAATGCTATTATTTTCTCTCATAGCTCTCTTGATATGAATGTTGCTTTGTTTAACAAAGCTTGTATATGTAATAATGTTATGATGCAAATTCAAGTTCAAGCAAATAAAGTGGCTCTGGAAGTTTCTCACCTGCAGGAGCTGCTCAATCACTGGGGCAATGCTCCCTGCACTATTGCTCAGGTTCCTTCGGATGCCCTTTCTGCCGAGGGTACGCCTCCCAGAGGCCGCCATCGCGGGCGCAATTCTTCGATGCGTCACTCGCACACTCCTCGGTCCCAGGCTCCTCGTCACCACTCTCCAAGAGGTGGTGGGGACGGATGGCGGTGCCGCTCGGCTTCTCTGCCTCCTTGGCCTTCTGGGTGGGCGCCAGCTCTGGCACAGTCTGCCCCTCTTGATGCTCCTGGTGCTCGTCGTGGTTTGGATTGGCCTCCTGCCACCTCTTCCAAGTATCACCACCTGGCTCTTGCTATCTCCCTGCCCAGGGCGGATGAAAAAGAAAAAGAAGATGATGATGGTTGGTCGCTTCCCGACCCTCCTGTCAATCCCACTAAGGCGTGGGGACCAGATGATAAAGATCCTCCACCTTCTGCTACTGCTCTTGCTGCCTAATGGCTTTATGTTTTTTTGATGAATAGTTTTCATTTCTGTCTTTGCCGTGTGAACTATGCGGGGTGATTTTTATATCCCCCGGCCCCTTTTTTGTGGATATGTAACTTTAATATTTTTTAATAGAAAATGCACTATTCATAAAAAAAAATATAATATTGACTACCAAAGATTCTAAAGTGACTTAAACTGGGTGTATGACCATACCAAAGCTCATATGGTGTTTTCTTTGTGTCGTTCTTCAATTGTACTCTATTTAATGTGTAGACAATAGTACTGACAACTTCCCTCCAGAAATTTTGAGTGATGCTTTTCTCAATAATCAATATTCTTGCAAAGTCAACAATTGATCTATTTCTCCTTTCAACAATTCCATTTTTTTATGGTGTCCTTGGTGCAGAAACCTATCTTTTAATTCCATTCTCATTGCAATATTCAATGAATTCATTTGATTTAAATTTCCCTCCTCTATCTGACCTTAAAAGCATTTCAGTTTCTTTTCACTTTGTTTTTCTACCATATCCTTATACCATTTAAACAACTTGAATGCTTTTGATTTATCTTTTAAAAACATGACTGTCATCATTCTAGAAAAATCATCAATGAAGAGAATAAAATACTTATCTCCATAATAGTTCTTTGTCCTCATTGGTCCACATAGACCTATATGGGATAATTCTAGAACTGCAGTAGATGTATGGGTTTTACTCTTGAAACTCAACTTTGTCATCTTACCTTTTTGACAATTCTTGCACATGATATGCTCAGGCTTAGTCATTGTCAGTAAGCCTCTAACATTCCTTATGTTGCTTATCTTTATCATATTGTCAAATTTCACGTGAAACAATCTTTTGTGCCACAACCATATGTCTTCGTTTCTAGCCATCAAACAAGTGGTATTAGTGTCATCAAGATAGAAAATGTTACCTTTTGTCTGCTCACCGGTACCAATCAATCTTCCTAATTCATTGAAGTTCTTTGCCTTCTTATTTTCAAATGCTACTCTGTGAATTGAATTGGTCAACTGAGAAACACTTAACAAATTGTAATTCAGTCCTTTAACCCAGTAAGAATTTTCACATTTTATCAGGTTATTCAACATTATGGTTCCTTTACCTTCAATTGGACAAGGTGTATCATTACCCATTCTTACTGAACCACCATAATAGTATTCAAAAGTATCAAACTTTTATTTATCACCGGTCGTATGGTGAGTCCAGCCACTATCTATGATCCAGACATCATTTTTACTAACTTTAGATATGAGTGCAGTTTCTACATACCTTTCTTCATCTTCATCTGAATCATCTTTCATGGCTAAAAATACCATCTTGATGTCTTCTTCTGATTCAGTGTCAGTGTCATCAGTTCTATTCTCATCTAGGTAACCTGCTTTCTTCCCTTTGTCCTTGTAGTCTCAGGTATCTCTCTTTTTAGATTGTCGGTTGCCTCGGTAATCCCTATTGTCACCTCTATCAAACTTCTTCTTATATGATCTATCATTTCCTCTGTCATATTTTCTTCTATTTAGACATCTTGCAGCAAAGTATCCAACCTCTTTATAATTGAAACATACAAGTGGTAATTTGCCTTTGTATTTACCTTTGCCTCTCTGCAATCTTCTAGCGATTAGTGCTTCAATCTCATCAAGTCCTTGCTCTTCATTATCACTTTCACTATCATTTCTAATAGCATGTTTATGACTTGAATTACTTATCTTTAAAGAAGATTTGAATGCAGATTCTATAGATGGTAAGACACTATTATCAAAGTTGTTCATCTTAAATGAAATTAGTCTACCAATCAGACTATCTAGAGTAACTGTGTTGTTTGCAACTACTCTCATTTCTTGAATAGAAGAAACTCTAATATCATATACAGGCAGTAAGGTTCTCAAGATTTTACTTACCACTATCTCCTCTTCAATTTTACCTCCAACTCCTCAAATAGCATTGACTACTTTTATTCTGCAGCTATATTGAGTGATATTTTCTCCTTCTTTCATCCTTAGGTCATCAAAACTCCCTCTTAGGATTTTGACCTTTGCTCTTAGTACATTAGCATCCCCTCCATGTACCAACTTCAACTTATCCTACATTTTCTTTGCAGAGGTGTAGGTTTGACATCTTCAAACTTAGCATCAGAGAGTGATGATGCAAGTTCTATCATCATGCAATTATGTTCATGCTTAACTCTTAATTTCTCAAGAGTATGAGGTCCAGTAGGAAGAACATATTCACTATCTAAGTATTGGACAATATCATTTCTAATACTTGATAGGTGGATTCTTATTCTTCTTTTCCATGATGCAAAGTTGTCTTTATTCAACTTGGGCACATCTCATCTATTCATCTTTTTATATTTTTCTTGAGTTGTTAAACTCCCTTTCTAAGCACACAAGCTCTGATACCAATTGTTAGTAATAACTGAGAGGGGGAGGGGGTGAATCAGTGGCCTCAAAAATATTCCAATAATCAACCCTTTAAAACTTAATACCATAATATTATACCTCTAGTTATCTTCAATGCTATAAGATGAATGCCTCCAAATACTTTTATCAAATTACTACTTATTGGAATGCTTTGTAAATTCTTATACTATATGTTTACCGAAAAGGAGTCTGTTAATTTACTGATAGACAATAAATTATATAGAGTATAACAATCAATCCAATTAAGTTATGTGTAATGAAATACACTAAAGTAATGACTCATAGACACATTGACACATGGATTTTTAACGTGGAAGCCCTGTTAAGGGAAAAACCACTTGGGACCGATAACCCAAAATTTACACTCTTGTGAAGTGTGCTCGGTGAAGAGCCAACCCTATTAAAGGTTACAAACACACTGTTAGGTGTGACCTTGTTAGAGGATTTAAAATTTTAGTCTGTCACTTGATATCTGGCATCTCATGCTATCATCTTTGATCAAACACTCACTTGGCCTATCAATTGGTATCTGGCATCTCATGCTATCTTCATGATCAAAATTTTTGATGCTCCATTGGATGTATCTCAATATAGAAAGGATCTTTAAATCTTTCTCGGTTAAGAGACTTTCTGAATCAATGGTTAAATTGAAACAATATGATCTGTTCACATATACAACTTATACTTGTAGATTTTCAGATCTATTGTAATCTCACAAACTATTCTGATCAATATAAATTTGTTTATACCTTTGCTTCGATTCTGGTCAGTGATGTTGTGCTTTGTTGCTCGGTGTCTGCATAAAAATTTAGCTCTTTCCTTAGCTTGATTGATCATCACTGAATGAAGTTTCTCTTTATCAGTTTCTCTTTAGCATCCTCTTTTTCATTCTCTCCCCACAATTCATAATGAATTGAGTTGTCTCTTTATAGGCATGATATCACCATTGTTAGGTTCTTGATTTTCTTGATCTTGGTGTGATCCACAATCTTAGCCAATTAGATTAAAAGAAAAACACTTGTTTTATCTCGCTGAGATCTTCTTGCCAACTGGACAAAAATAGCTTTAAATCCCTTACTTATCTCTGGCTTTTCTTGTTGATGACAAAATGATAACAACCAGTTAAGTCTATATTTAGCTCTGCCAGCTAGATATTTTGTCATTTCTGAACTCAAGTTAATTTTGGTGTTTAACTCTTTGATAGCGTCAGTCAACACTCCAGTTCTCCTCAGGCTTCTCCGTTGGTTTACACTATGTTTCTAGCCATTGGGTATGCTTTTGATTCTCCTCATTGGTAATGCTCGTCGGTGTTCTTTCTCGGGCATCACTGTGACTTGACTGTCGATAATCTCTATCCGTTGGGTTCCACTGATCATCGGTGTTTGAAGTCACATTGTGAATACTTCTCTTTTATGCATTACATAAAGCATAAAATTTATGTCTCTAATTCTCTGAAGTCTTTGACACTTTGTATATAACCAAATAGATCATATCAAGTTGACATCAATGACAATATAATCCATTAACTGATTTAATGTCTTGCATTATCCTTCTACATTTTGGTGATCAACTTAACATCTTCAAACATTTAATCAGTTACATGTCATCACTTGATTCCTTAGGTCTTTTAATCCCAACCCTCCTTTACTTTTATACATAGTGCACCATTTCCAGTTGACTATAATTCTCTCCCTATGACCTTTCCCATTTGACCATAGGTATTCTCTAACTTGCTTTTGAATGTAATTAAAATGAGAGTGGTTAAAAAACTAGGCAAAAAATAATAAATGGTGTATGAGGAGACAATTTTTTGACATATCTGGAATCTAGTAGCTAGGGTAAGATATCGGTTACTCCACTTTACCAACTTCTTATCTATCTTCTCTTTATTTTAATCCTATACCTGCCTTAAATTCTAGCTGACTAAGAATGGGATGCCTAGATATCAGACTTGGTGGCCCCGTGTCAAGAAGAACCAACTACACCATGGAAGAGGATTCTCTTCCCAACCAAAAAGAATAGATTTAGGGAGTAACAATTTACTCCTAAGAGCATCACAAAACAAATATAACATAGTCATTAATTTACTACCATTCCTTTCATCTAAATCAAGAAATATGGCTGTGTTATCTATAAAATGAATATTAGAGAGTTCATCTATAGTAGGAAATGTAACTCCTTTATCTCTTGGAGATAATGACTCATCTCTCATCAGGTAATACAAGGCATCTACTACAATAATGAAAAGTGCAAGGGAAAGTGGATACCCTTTCATCATAAATCTAGATAAGGTAAGTCATTTTGACCTTAGACCATTTACCTCTACCGAAGCTTTGACATCATTTTCTAAAGTCTACATGATCTTAAAAAAAAACATTGGGAAATCCAAATATTGTAGCATCATAAAGATAAAATTTTATTCAATTCTATCGTAGGAATTCTAATAATCAATCACAATCATACAAAAAATTGGTTGTAACCCTTTTCCCACGCTATGGATTCCTAGTAGGTAAGAAATTTATCTACAATTTACCTTCCCTTGTTGACTCAAGTTTGAGAGGGACTAATGATTTTAGGGAGGATGGGATCCAATATATTTTCTCTAATCTTAGCCAAATTTTGTACAAGACATTTATTAGGGTAATTGACCTCTAGGTCTTAATAATATCTCTATCCCTATCCTTAGGGATGAGTTTAATTAGGCCAGTGTTGATCTTATTACCTAGAGACATGTGATTAATAGCCTCCTTAGAGGCCTAAAGGAGTTATTCTTATATCCATATAATATTGGTTTTTGAAAACCCCACTCGTAGGCCATCAATCTCTAGAGATTTATTATTACTAAGGGAAAGATAGTTTGGTTAATTTCATCCATGTTGATGCCCCTGTTAAGAGCCTCAATGTCCTCTTTACTGATGCAATTGGGAATAATATTCTTGATCTTATCTTTGGCCCTCTCCATATTTTCCCCAACAACCTTTGATGCGGAAATATTTTTTGTACAATTGTGAAAAAACCTTATGTATGTCATTCTTATTTGTGAGTTTCTTCCCATCCTCCAAAAGACAATAAATTCTTTCTTTGGTCTCTTTTAATTTAATAATCTGGAAGAAGAACCTGGAGACCTTATGCCCTTGCTTAATCCAATACAACCTAGCTCTAGTTTTTGAACCCTAAACTCTAACATTCCACACCTTTCTCAATGGGTCCCTAGCCCGAGAGAGTAACTCCTTGGCTCCTTGGTTAGTTGGGTCTCTCTGAAGATAATTTTCAGCCTCCACTTTCTTTTTATGTAATTCTATCTCCATTCTCCTATAGTCTTTGGATTTTTTCCTCCTCGCTATTTGAAACATGAATTTCCAACTCTTATTATTTTGCACCCATCCCTCTCTTGTAGAGATATTACTAACCATCCACTTGTTAAATTTCCTATTCAAATTGACTACACTGTTAAAATTTTCATCTTCTAGAAGGATAACACTGAGAGAAAAGACATATTTTGATCGTTTAGGGGTTGGAGGCTTATGAATGTAAAAGATGTTAGTTTTAATGGGGTGATGGTCTGAGAGTGTGTAAGGGACCACCTCAATATTATCATCATTTCCATCTTTCTTTATCCTTACTAACATAAAACCTATCCAATATACAATATATCCTTCTCTCTCCCTACTGAAAATCACACTAAGTGAAACAAATGCCTTTATTATCAATCATATTACCAGCTAAGGGATCAAATACTATTAATTTATTCATTAACATGTTCTAGTATAAATTCTCATTTCCCTTCCACTCAAACTTATTCCACCAAGCTTTACCTTGGGTCCTCTCATCTGGATGTTAAAATATCCTCCTAGAATCTAGGAGATATCCTCGAGAAGAAATATCCATTTCCCCTTTCTTTAAAATCCTTGGATGCTTGTATAGATCAAACTCCAAAAACCATCTCATTGACTTGGAGAATAACCTTGATAACCCAGTTATATGGTGAGTATCCCCACCTAGTGATAAATTCATTTGACTAAGTCCCAATCAACACACCTGCCCCACCTCTACCCTTGGGATGGCTAGTAAAATATTATTTGTTATCTCTCCAAATGTATTTAATATAAATGTCTAGGTTAAAGTGGAAAAATGTAATCTCTTGTAACAGTAAGATATATGTGTTCTTGTTCATATTAATGAATCTCTTAAGAATGTATTTCCTGTCAGGGGCTACAAGCCCCCCATATTTCAAGATACACATCTCAGATCCATATAAAGATAAGGAGGTTATGTTTATAGGATTTTGGAAGCTATTATAACACTTGGGAAACTAAATGTTAGGAATCTCTCTCTCCTTTCTACATGTAGCACACCCACTAGGCCTACCCCCTTCCTCCTCACCTTGGTCACCGAAGTATGATCAAATTTATCCAAAAGGGTATTATCTCCTATTTTCCCCTCATATTTCTTAATTCTAGACCTTATTTTGGCCTTATAATCTTGCACCACCTTCTCAACCACCTCACTCACAACATCCATGTAAAATACTATGAAGGAGATAATTTCCCAATCCCTATCCTCATCATCCTCCAATCTCTTTTAAGAGAAAACCAAATAGGCCATCCTTAGATCAGCCACATTAAACCCAACCTCTCATCATACAAGAGTAGGTTTGGAGCCTTAGATAGAGTGACGTTCATTAGGACCTAGGGTAGGGCAAGGCTCGGGAGGAGGGGGGGTTACAGGTATAACAACTAGTGAAAAGTTAGAGAGAAAGTCATCATCCAAATCAAAGACCAACTATTTTGCATCAAGAGCCTCCTCGCCCAAGTACAACTTCGGTAAGAAATCAAGGGATATAGATCTCTATCCCTCTCATAATGTGGAGGGAGGCTAGGTTCAACATCTTTAACACTGAATCCCATAGAACTTAATAAATTTCCAAAAGAAAGCTTGAGTCTATTATTTCCTTCTTCTCTATGTTTTGTAGAAAATATGTTTCTAATCCTTTCCATAACTAGCTATTAGGGATTGAATACCCTATGCTTGGCTCGAGTGTCATTCTTAGCAGGAGCACTACTAGAGTCAATCTTGAAATGTGAATCATTTGATGTAATTAAAGTGGTTTCTATCCCAACATCATGGGTGGGTGGGTTATCTCCTTCTAGAAGGTTAGCCAAGCCTCGTTAACATCGCTAAGTTTATCATAAAAAAAGGATACATTAGGAGCAGCTTGAACAACATTGGTAAGAGAAGACATGTTTGGGGCATTATTAGCACCCGAGGATTCTTGAGGGTTCACAATTTTATTCTGAGAAACCATGGGCATATTTTGTAAGTTAGGGCTTGCAACCTTGAGTTTGATGTTAAGAAAATGGCAGTTGTGATTCATATGTACCTCTTTCCTATAGAGAGAAAATATTTAAACCCCCTAAATATTCAATAGAGAAATGGACAACCCCTTCCTCAAGTTAAAATTTTATCTCCCCAGGACTTTCAATACCAGGGTGCATTTAGATCATAACCGTAGTACCATATGAAGAAGCAAGAAATAAGTCTCATCCATCTTAAGAACATTGGCTATAGCTTCTAATGCCTTGGGAATCAATTTCCACACAAATAAGGAGGTACATTTCCAATTTAAACCCATCTACAAAAATAAAGGGAAAGAACATATTCGTGGATAGTCTTAGGTGACCAATAAAAATCTTTAAATATAAAAGTACCAATGCTTCAATTTTTTTTCCTAACTACTTCTTTTTGGCTGGATGAACTATTAAAAAAGATAACAAACAAACCGTTTTGTATCATCCTACAATACAAAAAATGAAATTGCAGCTTCCTATACCATACATTATTCAACTATTCATTCAAGAAATTACGATAATGGAGTTTACTCACATCTTGGGCCACTAACAAAATTGTTGAATCTCTAAGGCTAAATTTCTCAAAATTGATAACCATGGCCACTTGGGAATTTAGTTTAACAAAAAGAGGATCAACAGAAAGCATCTTACCTCCTTGGGATCCATGGGATGAATCACTTGCAGAAAAAGGAGGCTTCTAGGCAAAGAAAATCAAACCATCTTAGAATGACTACTCACCAACCACAACTTGCTTGAAGGATCTAACCCTATCTCAAACCTCAGAAACATAATTATTTTCATTTTTGACACCATATCCAGGAAAGTTATATACCATAAAACATTTCCAAAGGAAAATTTAAGGCACTAATAGAGAAAATATGAGCGAGGATGACTTCCCACACATGGGGAAGCCATCTTAAAGGAATGAACAGGGAGCCAAGGGAAAACATTTGCACACCCAATTAAACTTCTAGAATCTTATTGAGATTTATCTAAATATAAAGTAATTATTTTTCAAATTATAGGTGTTCCCAAAAATATTGTGTCCCACTTTCTGGCCAACTTTGACACTAAGACAAGAATTGTACAAAACAAATTCACATTCAAACACGCATTACTACAAAACTATTAATAATTTGAAGATTATGTAAAATAATGACTTTTAGCATTTTGTTTCTAGTTTCTAAATATATTTTTTATAAAAAAAATTCTAATTTATTTTTATCCATTTTCCCTTCTCCTTCAAAAAGTGGTTTGTATGAAAAATAAGCATTTTTAAGGAGTGACATTCATTCGGATCAACATAATTTTTTCCACGCCATAATTCTTTTGACGTTAGGTTTGTAACAAAAATATCTAGAGGATCCAATTGGTTTTGTTCGATTTGGTTGAATATTTTATAGTTTTTTGAGTTATGAAGTGATATTAACTATAATTTAGACATAGGTTCCTTTTGATCTCTCTAACTTGATCTCTATATATAAAAAAGCACATTTTCTTTTTTTTGATAGAAAGGTAGCATAAATTCCTATTTCCTTGATATTTTTCTATTTTTTTTCCTAATATACTATTTTTTCCCAAAGTGTCGAAGAGAGATGTTGCTAAATGGACAAACAACCTATGTTTAATTAAACTAAAAATAGAAAGTCACAATGAACTCAATATATACTAAATTATATCCATTGTAAAGCTTGTTTTGAGTAGCATCATCAACCATCTTTTATTTTAGAAGATTACCTTATTTGGTCCTTGATTGAGACCTTGAAAGAGAAGATGTATGCATAGTTTTGTTGGCCTATGGAAAAAAGTCTAAATTTAGGGCCTTCGCCCGAATCAAACCCCTTCATGTGAAGGAGGTTAAGGATCTTCATGCAAAGGTCCCTTCACATAGACACTCCTTGGACAAAGTATGGCAAGAAAGACACCACCGAATATTTTACCCAACCATTTATGCCCAAACTATGGTAGCCAGTGTTTTTTTTTGGTTGTGATTGTTCATTTTGATATTAAAAAGTTGTATTTGTTTAATTTTTTGTAGCAATATATGCGAATTAATTCATAGTTTTTAAATCTCTGGTAATTTTTTTGAAGGCATTTTTTTGAAGAAGGAAAATGGGAAAAATGAAGGGAAGGAAAAGAAAATTTGCACGAAAAAGGTCACCTGGTAGAGAACAAAAATATCGTGAAGCTTCATTGGCACATTATTATAGAACTAAACAAGGTATGCATCTCTAATTTCACATACCTAAGTTTTATATATCTCTTTTTTTTAGTTTTCTCTATTTTTTCTAATTTGATTTATTTTTGTATATGTAGCTCGGAATAACAAAGTAAAACATCAAAGAGAAGCTCAGGCAGGAGGGTCAACCCAAGTTGAAGAAATGTATGTTGGAAAAGGGTCAGGATCACTCCCTATAGAAACTCAAGCATTAGATGTTTGAGAAGGGTCACGATCACTCCCTACAAAAGCTCAAGCAATGGATGTTGGAGAAAGGTTAGGATCACTTGCTTCTACTAGTATCGATGACCATATAAATCTAACTCGAATTGTAAGAGAAGAATTAATTATAGAAACCTAGATCATTTACTTAGAATAGATATGGAGAAATTGAGATCACTTTCTGAAGTTAAATCATTAATTCTCTCTAAGAAGAGGTCAATGAATAAGATAGAAAGGGAAATAATGACTAAATTTGATAATCTTGAAACACTTAACATGCCCAAATGCTTTCAATTGTACTGATACAAAAATTTGCAAGAGCCATTAAAATTGTTGGGTATAGACACAACATCAAAAAAGAGAAAAATTTATGACATGCAAAATGATATTATTGAAAATATTAGGAAAGTTCTGAGGTCTACAGGGAAGATATTTGTCCATTGTAGTTAACATTATTCCCTAAAATACACAAATATCTTCAATTTCATCTGAAATTGGTTTTAGTAGGAAAACAATATCATAATATGTTAAGAGGAGAATGCTTTTGGATGACAAAACCTTGGAAAGAAATTGGGAAATTATGTGTAGAGCTCCTCATTCTGATAGGATTGAGGAGGGAATAAGGCATTTGATCACATCATTTTGGAATGATAATACTCAACCTTCATCAAATAGTAGAGATGTTATCAGACTTAGAATTAGAGATAATGAATACGAACATCATACAAAACATTGGTTGGACACAACACAACATGGATTGTAGGTGTCATTTGTAGTTCAAATTCTAATATAAAGATTGGGAAAATATTGTTTGAAAGGTTGAAGCCAGATTATGTAAGGAAAAATATGTAAAGAATGAAACAAAATTTGGGAAACAATCCAAAAGGTTATAATTTCTTGAAGAGGAGATAACTATTGGAGTGTTTATGCAGAAATTTAAAAATTGATTCAAACCTACATTCATCATGTTTTATTTGCATGAAGAACAATTTCAAACACTGAGAGAAAATTTCCTACTTGTAACTATTCTATCAGTTGTTGATTTTGCAGAAGGGTAAAAGCACAATAAAATGTCACCCTTTTACAAAGGAAAAGGTTAACAACACCAATACTATAAAACTTCAAGGGCATAAAAGTCACATTTCTATTGAGAATTTGAAGATGATGTAAACTGATTAAATGTGTGAAATAGGATGAATTTTATGCCTATAACTTTTTAAAAAAAAATTGAATAAAAATTAATATGTTTTTAAATTATTTACGCCTATTTTTCATTTCCTAAAAAAATACTCCAAAATCAGGGAGTTTACCTCCCGCCAAATCATTATAAGTAAACCATTGTCTTCTTCCTCCAATTTCATAATATATTTTAGATGACATGTATAGATACTGAAAAAAAGAAAGAAGTGTTTTAGATCTATAGTTTGCCTGTTATAAGTATTCAAAGTCAAACTTACCTGAAATCAACAACTTTTGTCTCCCGACACTTTTCCCCTATCAAAACTATACCAAAAATGAAATAAATTACATATTATTGAAGATGTCTCTCTTCTCTAGTGTTGTCTATGAATTTAAAAAAAAATTGAATTGATTTAGAATTTTTTATATTTTCTGAATCAATGATTTCTCAAAGCTTTATATACCTACATGTAGTTTTTAGCAAATTTATTCAACGTTTTGCAGTTGAAATAATATAAAATTTATGTCAAGAATCGCCATTCTGAGATCTAGAAACGAGTACTTTTAGTTTTTTAACATTTTCTATTTTGAGAAAATAATGGAATAGGAGAAGTATAAACTTCTGGCTTTTTTGTGTTTTTGGAGGTTTGGCTACCAACATGGCATGCCACCTAGGGAGACTCCTTCGAGTCCAACTCTGCCCAATCAGACTCCGCTGAGTGCTACTAGCCCTACCATTGGCTTGCATAGGTATCTAGTGGGCCACGTAGGACCATTCGGTGTTGTATGGTGCCTACGTAGAGGCGGTCATGTTATACTCGACCAATTCTGATTGGGTCAAGTCTAACTGGGCTAAGTCAATTAAGTTAGCTTAAATGCTAACATTTTATTATGCTTTTACTCAGAAAACTATTTCTTTTTTCATCAAATGGCCAATCAATCAGAATAATAATTTTGACTGTAGATTACTATTATGGTACAGGTATGTTATTGCCATGTAAAGTTAGATTTGGATGTTGTTCAAAGCACATTTGAAGCACAGCTCACGAAAAGTATCACTTTTATATAAGTGATGATAAAGAACATGACATTCATTATGTAGAACACTCCTTAAAGAATTTTTTTTGTAAATTTGAAAGAAAGGACCATAAAAATTGATAAACATTTTGTTTGGCCAAATGCATGTGCAGAAAAATTAAAATCATCTAAACCATTTTATGTATTGTGTAGATATCATCGTAATGAAAACATAAAAAGTGCACACAATGTTGTTGAATGGTGCAAGACACATTTCACACAAAAT